>BJBW01009047.1:16308-31614 GCA_004320125.1 Scolopax mira
GGAGTCACCATCCCTGGAGGGATTTCAGAAATGTGTAGAGGTGGCACTTCAGGGCATGCTCTGGTGCCTGAGATTGTTGGGTTTGGTGTTCTGTGTTGTTTTTCGGGGCTTTTTGTTTGTTTGTTTGGTGTTTGGTTTGGTTTTTAGTTTTGGGGTGGGTTTTTTGTGTATGTGTGTATGGTTGGACTTGATGATCTCCAACCATGAAGATTCCGTGATTCAAGATGGTGTATGTTGGTAGAGAATCTATGTCTGCTGTGCCTTTGGTAGCTGTGCAGGATATCACAGGGAGGTTTCAGGGCTGGGAGTTTAAGCAAGTTGTGCCTGTTGGTCTTACAGGGACGGAGTGGAAACCTTCCAAATAAGGAGCCAGCTCATGCCATGGAAGAGCTAGAGTCATAAGCAAGGCACCCCCTGGGTGCTTGCTGCCTTGTGAGACCAAGCCCCTTGATCCAAAAATACCACTCTAACATGTTTAACCCTAGAGACCTCAGCACTAACACTGGTACCATGTGGACAGTCCCACCAGCCTGCGATAAAACTCCTGAAAAGGCCAAAAGTACTGAGTGTAAATACAGCTGTGATAACACTGCCTTCGCAGGGGATCGATACAGCTACTGGCACCAGTACAGATTTGCAAGGCTGGGTGGCGGTGCAATTTGATGCCTTTCTTGCCTTATTCACTCAAATGTATATAATTTTATTTTATGTACCCACACCTTATAACCCTTGGCTTTACGTGGCTGCTGCTGTAAAACACAAGCCTGTCATTTTCTCAGATATTTCCAACCTTGTCCTCTTCTGTGAATAATTGACCTTTTTTTTTTTTCCCCCATCCCTTAAATGTACCTAGTTTTCCTTAATGATGTAATGCAGTTGCTGGAGTGTTTTTTATATAAGGTAGGGAGCCTGTTGTCTTTCCGTTGTATGACTATTTGCTCTCACGGCTCCAAATTTGCTGAAATTTTTTATCAGCTTTTGTTTTCCTTAACTCCTCCCCCTTTTTGATCTTGACATAGCCTGCAACCCACACATAAATCGGTGTTTTGCGTTACACACACTCGGGGCAGAAAAGGAGGTTTGTTCTTTGAGAGCTGGGCACTTGTCTGCTATAAGCTGTGGTTGCCCCAGTACCCAAGTTCAGGCTCAGACACTGATTTTATCTGGCCGTGGGACCAGCCAGAAACCAGCTAGGTGTTAGGGACAGAGGCTTCATAGGTCTACAGTGACAAGATGGCCCTAATTATTGTTGTACTTTGGACTTGACCTACCTGCAGCGCATTGTAGGGCAAACGTCCCACAGGACAACAGGGTGAGGCTGGGAGGCGTGAGGTGCATCAAACCATCAGCAAGGTGCCCAAACCTCCCCTAAGAAAGTAAATCGTGTTACAGGATGGCAATAGGCACTCCGTGTCTGTGAGCAATCGCTCTTAAACTGCTAAAAATACTGTCAAAAATCACTCTCATGGCTGTCTGCTCTTAAAACAGCAGTGGGAGTCCTAGCAGAGCATTGCCATGTCTTGCAGGGGATCCCAGCAATAAGGTGGCACCCACAATAACTTGTTCTGCAGATGAGTTCTTATGAGTTTGGGTAAATCATAGAATCTTCCAGGTCAGAAGGGACAGTCAAGATCATCTTGTCCATCCATCAACCTAACTCTAACAAAAATAAACACCACAAACAAAATGCAACACCATCACTAAACCATGTCTCTAAGCACTATGTCAACCCATCTTTTGAAAACTTCCAGGGATGGTGCCTCAACCACTTCCCTGGGCAGCCCATTCCAAGGCTTAATAACCTTTTCTGTGTAAACATTTTTCCTGATCTTCAACCTGAACCTCCCCTGGTGCAACTTGAGGCTGCTTCCTCTTGTCCCATCACCTGAGACTTGGGAGAAGAGACCTATTCCTGCTTCTCTACCCCCTCCTTTCAGGGAGTTGGAGAGAGCGAGGTGGTCTCCCCTCAGCCTCTTTTTCTCCAGGCTGAACACCCCCAGCTCCCTCAGCCTCTCCTCACAAGACTTGTGCTCCAGACCCCTCACCAGTTCATTTGCCCTTCTCTGGACCTGCTCCAGCACCTCGATGTCTTTTTTGTTCTGAGGGGCCCAAAAATGGACACAGCCCTTGAGGTGGGGCCTCCCCAGTGCCCAGTACAGGGGGACCATCACCTCCCAAGTCCTACTCACCACTCTGGTCCCGAAATCAATGTCTTTCTGGCATCTTTGCACACTGGAGTCCCCCTGAATTGGATAGAAGCTTGAAGAACCGCTTCATTCAGCCTGGAAATTTCTGTTGAAGGACAAAGAAGGATCTTCTATTTGCTTGTTCTTTCTCCTTTTCCTGGGAAAGCCTTGTCACTTCATCCATCCCACTCAGAGCCCATCTAGCCAGTCCCTAACTCTGGTCTCTAAAAGCATAGCAAAAAAAAGTCACTATCCCAGAGCTGCTAGCTGGGATGACAAAATCATTTGTGTCATCTCTTACACTCCCTCTCTTACACTCAGTATCCTCTAGGGCTTGGAGGCACAAGATCTAAGCACAGTCTTCATCTCTGCCACTGACTTGATGAATTCAAAAGAATTCTTTCATGTCTCTGGGCCTCAGTTTCCCAATCTGTGGGAGAATAGAATCTTTTGTGACATCCTGCAAGATCTTTGGCTGAAAAATGTTCTTATGGGATCTGAGTTCTCTCATGTGTTACAGCAAATGTTGAATTCTCTGATAGATTTATTTATCTGTTTATTTATTTATTTCGATTGAGGGCTTCCTTATACCTCTCTCCATATTAGCCTGGGAGTATGCATATGCGCCTGTTACTCGTCTGTCTTCCTAATTGATTACTTAATCTTGAGTTGAATTGACTTGATTTTATTTTATGTCAATTAAGCACATCACAAAGGTAGAAAACCAAGGTAAAGCAATGCTGACAGCCCTATTTTGAAGCTGGCTTTTCTTTCTTTTCCAATATTTCATATGATAACACATATAAGTATAAAATGCTTAAAATAAAGAAAAAGAAAAGAGGGACATCTCTTTTCTGCTGCCAAGACAATGAAAATGAAGTGCAAATGATATCATAATGGATGTTACCGCAGATCGACTGTGTTAAATCCTTCTGGTAATGAAAATAACTCTTTGATAGAGCAGAGTGAATACTGCAGAAGAATTAACAAGCAGTCAGTCAGAGTCATTGGGTTCATCTACTTATAATGGCTTCCCTGTGAACAAATATGTAACCTTTCATGCTCTGTTGCTATGAAAATGCTAGCAAGCGAGTTGATCAGCAGGAATACTGATACACAAATTGCAAGTAATACTCATAAAAAAATATATATTTTGGATTTATTGCATGTTTTGCAGGGGCAGCCCAGTTCTGGCTCTGCTTCAGAGAATCCCTTATTTTTCTGCCTAATTTTAAGCCTACCTTTAAGTCGCATCAACTTTTGTTGTGTCAAGAAAAGAAAAGCTTTGCTGCTCATTTTGATGACAGCAGGTTCCATCTGTGCAATCCAGACAGGGTTTCCATCCCTAATTTATCAGCTTCTGGATGTAAATATAATGCTGTGTACCATGGAGCCATCAGCAGGGATGGGAGCCTCCAAAGGGTCTGTTTGGCCATCAGTGAAGAAAATAAAAACAACGTTTCTTGGGCAAGAAGACCTTTGGTTGGTGCATCACTCTGAGGGGAGACCCCACCAGTGAAATCTTGTTGCTGGGCATCATCACACAACCCAGCTTTCCAAAGGTGAGGAAGGATGAGGGGTAAGGACATAGGCTGACCTCATCCACTATGCCATGGCATCAAGTAGTTCACTAGCCAGCACACAGCCCCCTCTCCTCTCCGGGCTACCTTCTTCTGAACATTTATGTTTATGGCCCTGTTAGTGCTTTCTTCTTCCAGGGAGTCCACTTTGCAGTGACAAAAGAAGATGCCCCTTCTACTAGAGGACTGACACCAAGTTTTGCTGCCTGGGCTGGGCTTGGGTGGTGTTTGGTGATGCTGCTGGGATGAGAGCAACAGGCTGTGGTGCTGCACGGCAAGGCTCACGAATCAATCAGCCTGGAAAGAGATCTGGAGGCTTATTGGAGAGTGCGTTGTTAATGCTATTAAATATTACTTAGGCCTACAGCAAGCTGCACGTTCAACAGTTTAAATTGTAATTGCTAGCTGGTGCAGAAATAAGACTGGATGTATGTAAATCCTGTTGAAAGCTAATATCATTTTGGCTTCTCAGGCAGATTAGCAGCCTCTGCAATTAGCAGCATCTGTGTGTGGCTGATGATGTTAGTGGAGATTCTATCATGCAGTGCTGTGGGGTGCATTCAAATCTGAATACAGTAGATGTGCCACTTTTTCCAACCTTAGGAGTATTGCCAGATAATGCAGAGCCCGTGCTGTGTCCCTTGTGGGGCGAGAAGGCTAGGAGCCACGGGAATGTGTGACTGATTTCCAGTAACCCTGACTCTTTCTCCCTTTCCTCATTATGTTCGGGGTTCATGGTTCCAGCTGAGAAGCCAACGCTTCATCCATTTTTCACCTGCCCTGCTCTTTTCCTGTGACATGGCAATGTTTGGGGGCTGGGGAAGGAAGAGAAATCTTCCTCCTGTGGCCAAAGCAGTTATCCCCAGCTCATGCCATCTAAAGTCCTTTTATCAGCACATGTTTTCATGGACTTTTTTGCAGGTGCATACCACTCAATGTATCTATTTAGAATAAGAGTTAGAGCCCAACAGATGGCTTTCCAACCATCCATAATGTTTAATTTTGGCAGCAAGCATTTGAAGAGTGGCTAAATGGGGTCCTAGGACCCAAGCTGGATGAGAGAAATGCAGATGTGCCGCAACTGCCTAAAATAGGACCAGTCTGACTTTTTTTTTTTCAAAATGCATTTGGGAACAAAGATGCAAGTGTCCCACCACCCCGTTGTTTTGAAGCTCTAAGATTTGGCTTCTTACTCTGTCCTTCAACAAATGAGCAGTCAGTCTGCACCTTCCCATGGCTCAGCACATAAGGACCACTGACAATCCCATCATACCGGGCTGTGCATGCCATACGTCCCATCATGGGCCTCTCGTTTTGAAATTTTTCATGCAGAATTTTAAAGGAGAAATGCACTGATAATGATTTCCCCCTCCAGTTCGGAAGCATTAAAGAAAACATTTCCTAGTGATGTCTCAACATAAATTTTCTAAATTTTCTTTCCATCTACGAACCTCGGAACGCCTCAGACTTCGTACGTGGAGGCTACTAGTGTGTGGTGGCTTCTGAGCTTAAATTATTGTTATCTCTATCCTGCAATGAGCAGGTTTTTTGCTCTGTATTTGTACAGTAACTGTTACAGTGGGTGCTGGGCGATAGCATTTTGACCTCAAAAGCCTCTGAGTAACAGAGTTCATATAGCTGGAGCCATCCCTATAAGCTGGTGAGTGGTGGAGCCTTCATGTATTCCAGGATCCTCCAGGTATTGTGTGGGGACACAGTCAGTACCATTCAGCACTCTCTTCTTCAGATAATTCTTTTATTGCAGTGAACACTCTTTGCTTGCACCCTGTCCAGATCAGCTCTTATCTTATTTCTCTGTCATTTAAATAAGATTTTTCATGGGAAGAGGGTGAGACTGTAACAGCAATACTATCCGTGTGTTTTCTCAAGGCCGTGCCACATCACTTCAAGCTTTCCTTCTTGCTGCTTCCCTTCTTTTCAGAACTTCAGGCATCGCCTTGTCATTGACAAGGCGCGGGAGAAGGCTGTCATGGTTGCTTGCCAGGAGCGTAGATGCAGTGAAGCCAGCAAGATCTTTGTCACTGTTGCTAGCTGAGATTTCTCTCTGTTGCTAAATGGTGGTGAGGAAAAGGACAAGCGAGTTGAATACAATGAAAAGAAGCTGATGGCTTGATGGGGGAGAAGAAGAACCCCACACCCTTTTCTGCAATTTCTGGCAAAGTAAAATGGTTATTCCCCACTATATTCCACCATGGCTTTTGATAAAGCCTTGAACCTCTCCAGGCAACTGCTGGAAAGGGTACAGCAGAGGGCTACACGGATGATGAGGGGCTTGGAGCATCTCCCTTATGAGTAGAGGCTGAGGGACTTGGGTCTTTTGAGTCTGGAGAAGAGAAGGCTGAGGGGGAATCTCATCAAGGCTTAGAAATACTTAAAGGGAGGGTGTCAAGACCATGAGGCTGGTCTTTTTTCAGTGGTGCCCAGGGACAGGACAAGAGGAAATGGGCACAAACTTGAATAGAAGAAGTTCCACCTAAACCTGAGGAGGAACTTCTTTGCTGTGAGGGTGGAGAGCCCTGGCAGAGGCTGCCCACAGAAGTGGTGGAGTCTCCTTCTCTGGAGACATTCCAAACCCACCTGGTCACATTCCTGTGGGACCTGCTCTGGCAGGGGGTTTGAACTAGATGATCTCCAGAGGTCCCTTCCATGTCATTCTGTGATTTAGATCTCTGCCTGCAGCACCATTATTTTTTTGTGTGTGTGTGGTTTTCCTCCCTACCAGCTTGCTCTGAGAAGGCCAGTTTTTTGAAACAGCTTGTGGAAACACCCAGGGGAATGCTCAACGCTTTGCAAACCCAAAGGAAGTTTAAATCCACACTTTTCAGAAGTAACCCCCCCAACCAGGGCAGTGGTCTCAGCATCTAGGTCTCAGATGACACAGGGGCTGGGGGGTGTGTGGTCCCCTACACAAACGGGTCAAGCAGTGGGGAGAAGAATCAAGCTCTGGAGATGCATCTGTGGAATGGAGAGTTTGTGTTCTTTCACGGTGGAAAGACAATTTTAGATTCACTGTGGGGGACATCGATGCCCTGGGTTTTTTTAAAGTTTTTTTAAAGGATTTATCTAGTTCTGCTCACACATTTCTTCAGAAATGTTAATCTCCCTATTGTTCTTAATTGTTTCAGGAAAGTGGGAGGTATTGTTCCCTAAAGGATTTGAGGTTACTAAGAAGTGTGATGTGCCCCCTCCCTACCCCCACCCCCCACCAGCTGAGGGTGTTAGCCAAAAGCAAAGAGAGGGCTTTATTGTAAAAGTTCTTTAAATAATGTTACTGTGCTTCTTGGCTATCCTCTTTAAAGCCATTTTAATAGCAAGCCCACTCAAGCAGCCTGACAGCTCACATCATTGTGGACGTGGCTACAACACAAACGTGCCGGGGCAGCCAGGGGAGAACTTCACTTGTTGGATCTGACCATGCCTGAGGTGGGAGCCCACCAGGCACACACCTTCTTGTCTTGAGGGAAGGAAATTACCTGGGTCAGCCTTGTATGAACTGACAAAGATTCTCCAAGGTTGCAAGGCCACATCAGGGGGCCTTCCTACTTCTTTGGGAGCTGCCCGGCAAAGCCACCATGTAAACTTCTGTGAACTGTGTTCCTTTTTTTTGATGGTTTATGTTACAAAACTCTGTTCATTGTTTGCCTAGCTCAAGTGTGGTTGAGCCAAATGCAAAAGAACTTTTAGATGGTGGTGGTGGCGGCTGCTCCTGCTATTTTTGTAATTTCGGTTTGTTTATGCTCAGCTTCTAAAGCAAACCATCTCTCCAAGAACAAAGAGCCTCAGCAAACCCCAGTGACTCAAGTCTCTCCAGAGTGTCACCAAAAGAGCCAGAGGCAGGATTTAGCTCAGCAGATTTTACTGATCAATGCTTGTAAATACTTCAAGGGAGGGTGTCAAGAGGGTGGGGTTGGGTTTTTTTCAGTGGTGCTCAGGGGCAGGACAAGAAGAAATGGGCACACACTTGAATAGAAGAAGTTCCCCCTAAACCTGAGGAGGAACTTCTTTGCTGTGAGGGTGGCAGAGCCCTGGCAGAGGCTGCCCAGGGAGGTGGTGGAGTCTCCTTCTCTGGAGACATTCCAAAGCCACCTGGTCACATTCCTGTGGGACCTGCTCTGGGTGGCCCTGCTTTGGCAGGAGGGTTGGACTAGATGATCTCCAGAGGTCCCTTCCAACCCCATACCATTCTGTGATTCTGTGATTTTATCTGCTTAGACTCCATATGTACAATGATGAGCTGTCCTGGCGTGTTTCAAAGAGGAGGCACAGGTTATGGTGTCTAGCACATATGCAATACTGGTTCAGCCAGGGGCACTGCACAATAGCCTATTCCAGAACCAGAGTAAACAGCCCTGATATTCACTACTACTTTTGAAAAGAGTGGCATTGCACCTCGATCTACGTCCTCATGGACCTGTGTGGTTGCTGTCATGCCCAACTTCACTTGTGGTCAGAAGGCCAGTTTTATGTGACCTCCATAAAAGGAGAAGAGGGTTGCTGGAAGAAGCTAGTCTTCAGGTCCTTGCCATCTGTCTCTCCTTCCTTCTCCCTGCCAGACGACAAGTAACTGCTGTCACTAAAACAATGATATATTCTCTGGCTCCCCTAGATGTTTTCAACCACTTTGTGCCCTGAATTGGACTAGGAAGGCAACCGTATGTTTTCTCCTGGTTGCTTCTTCAAATTGACTCTTCAGACTTCAATACCAACATTATGATACTGATGTCTGGCAGTGAAAGGACTTTTTATCGTTCCCACTGAGCGAACAAGGCCTGATGGCTGAGAATGAGAAGAAAATCAGCGCTGCCTGAAAAGGGTCCTGTGACTGCCCTGAAGAGCAGGATGAGCCTGAGTTACCTGCACGTGCCAGCCTGGGAGGTTTTCTTTACATTTCAAGTTCAAGGAGCATTATCAAGGCAAAAGGGGAACATTTCTGCACTTCTCAGAGATGGGAATTAATGAACAGGAGCCTGATGGGAGACAAAAAAATTCCTTCCTTCACAGGGAAGAGCTAAGGCACGCATGTCTCCACACATAACTCAACTAAAGGTGGGAAGACATGTTTCTTTCTGCTCACTGGATGAGATGCTCCTGGTGTGTGTCAGGAGGCTGTACGTTTGTGTTCATCTCTCCATTCCCGGGCTGTGAGAGTAGGCTGGCTGCATTCAGCAAGGTTGGGTCTCTGCCATGGTTGTGTCCAACAGCTACCGCCGTCTTTTAGGAGGAGGCACCTGCCCTCATCTGGTTTCTAGTCGTTCATCCCTGCCCTCCTCCTGGTAGGTACTGCATCCTCAAGTCCACTTCGCCCTCGTGTAGAAGGCCACTAATTGTTTTCACCCTAAATAGCAAAGAACTGATGCTTAAAGTCCTTCTCAGTAGTCAGCATGGGGCAGAGACCTGTGGCAGCTCGATGGGAAGTGGTGGAGGAGCAGTAATTTCCTCAGCCAGCACAACCACAACTGAGAGAGGACTTGTGGCCAGTGCCACTGCAGTTCTTATGGTCTCACCTGCTGTTGTGGTGTCATCACCAACTCCAGGTTGGACTAGGGGAGGGCTTTAGAGTTAACAGGGGTGTTGACAGCCTGTACTTCTGTGGGTCTGTGCCAGAGGTCTTTTGTGAGCCCTGCTTGTTAGTGTCCAGGGCTTATGTGACTGAGGAGCCCTGAGGAGAAGGGGAGGAAGAGGGGAGATTTAGATTAAATAACCAGAAAGAAATTCTTTGCTGTGAGGGTGGTGAGACACTGGAACAGGTTGCCCAGAGAAGCTGTGGCTGCCCCACCCCTGGAGGGGTTCAAGGCCAGGCTGGATGGGGCTTTGAGGAACCTGGTGTGGTGGGAGGTGTCCCTGCCCAGGGCAGGGGGGTTGGAACTTGATGATGTCTAAGGTCCCTTCCAACTCTCACCATTCTATGATTCTATGACCTCTTACTACAACAGGAGCTTTGAGCGAGCGAGGGCCATTGCTGACACTAAGCTGCTAATCTTGCTAGCCATACGTGACACCTTGAAAAACACTGGGGCAGCACCAGCAGCAAAGAAAACATAGGACTTAGCACCCTCAGAGGCGTCACCTATGCTTTTTAATTCATTTTTTGGTAGATAAAACTCAGACAATAATGTGTCCTGGATGCTTTGTGGTGGTGTTGTAGATGCTGACGATGATGATCTTTTAATGAGCTAATACATTCATTATTCACTACTCCAGCATGTAAGGCAATTACTTCTGTTCATTCAGAAACTAAAGGGGTTTTTTTTCAGGACAGGTTGGCAAACATCCCTTAACTAAGGATCCAAGGGCATCGTTTTCTCTCAGCTGCACAGCTTCTCATTAATATTTGAAAAGGTTTACTGCAAAATTTAGGGTTGGAGTGTAGTATTTTATACAGTTATTTCAAAATTCATAGATTCCCAGGTTTTTCAGGCCAGAAAGGACTATTATGCACACCTTCTCTGACCCCCTCTATAATGTAGGCTACATTTGTTTAAAGTTTCAATTTATTTTCCTGAGCAAACTTGTATTTATTATAGGTAGTTTGGTTCAGAAGGGTAGCTAGTGAAAACGTTGAAACCCATAAATATTATATCGGACCACCTGGTGCTCTGAAGCTGGCTTCTGAATGATGGCCACTCAAAACGAAGAGCATCTTGAGAGATGGGGAGATCTAATGATGTGACTGTTGCAAAGAGCAAATGAACAACCCTAAAAAGTTGTTTCTGGGAGCCCAGTTTTCAGTCAGCATAACCTTTATGCTTAGAAATAGGGAAGCAAGAAGGGAGATAAACGTTTCTGTAGGACATCCCACTAGATCTGAGTAACTCAGTACTGAAAAGCCATCGTGAATAACTCAGAAATGAAATGCCCCTCACCAAAGGGCAATATTTACAGGTAAAGGTGCAGCATGCAGAAAATACCCCGATACCTACGGAACTGCCGTCACGATAGCGTAAGGACTCCTCTGAATAGCAGAGAAATATATTTTGTGTTTACTGACATCCTGTCGTGTGATGGAAGACGTGTTGAACGGCTCAAGAGAGCTGTTTCTGTCTTAGCATCTCTTTTAAACAAAGATGAAAAGGAAGGGCCACAGGAGTCTGACTGAGCAGCCGTCTCGGTGACACTAGCCCAGGCTTTGATGATCTTGCTTTCACTCAGTCCATTGCTCACACTAGAAGCCTGCAGAAGTGCTGCGTGGCTCAGCACAGACCCACCATGGAAAAACTGCAGGTTCTGTCTTGATGATTAACGTTGGCTGTTTGAAATAAGCCAAATGCTGCTCTCTGATCTGATAAAAGAATAAATACATTGGGTGTGAATGATGGGAGCTAGAGGAGGAAGCGGGAGGGGACAAGGACGGGAGTTTTTGCCAGGCTCAGTTTTTGGAGAATGAAACAGCTTTTCAAATTGGGGGGTGGGAGGGAAGATTATTAGTAGTATTTTTATATAATTGGGTGTGTTTTTTTTTTCTTCTCCAGATGTTGCTGTGCTGGAGGCTTACCCCTGATACGGTGACCATGTTTTACTGGTGTGGGCTGCCTGAGATGGGAAACCCAAGAGATTCTCCCGGAAAATGGCAGCGCTCAATGCTCTGGTGGCACAAGAAGAGCTCCCCTCACGGTACATCCACAGGTGAGGTAACAAGGGGAAGTACCTCAGGTCCCCACAGGTACAAAATCCAGCAGTAGAGGTCATAAAATCATGTGGTACTGACTGCCAGATTTTCCTGCCCAGCTCATTTAGTCTTCTGTAGGCCTTGCGAGGCTGTATTTGGTCTCTGCAGGCACCATTTCACCCCAGTGAAGACCAGATACCCAAAGATGAGAGTATCAGTGGTACAAACACACACCTGTTTACATGCAAAGGCACTGTTGTCCCTGTAGAAGCTGAGCAGTCCCCAGAAAACGGGCGAACTGTTCTACATCAATGTCTAATAAATGCAAGAATTTAGAAGAAGGCACAGTACGCAGTAATAAGAAAAGTAAAATTAATTGCATTTCTGCGATGTGCAAAGGTATTCTCCCACAGAGATTTTCCTTTGATTCATCATTTTACTGTTTCAGTTTATCATGATGTAATTTAGGTTTTTTGTCAATATGGGTCTTTTGCTAGTTAAAATGCCCATTGTTAGGTTCTTTTTGTATTGTTATTTTAGGAGATGTTATAATCATCCTGTATTCATGTTCTAAGCATTATTTCTGATTACATCAGCTACTTCCATCAGGCTTTTAAGGTCCTATTCTTTTTCTTCATGCCTTTTTATACACTTTAATAATCTGCTGATTCCCAGATGTCACACAAGTATCACATTAGACCTATATATTGTTAGATTTCTTGGCTTTAATTATGTTTGAAGAAGAGGGAAACTGCTGGCTCTATGGAAGAGATTTGGTGACACAAGGACTGTTTTAAGCAAAACACAATTAAGACAACAGCCAAACTGTATGAAGGAAAAAAAAAAAAAAGGAACAAAAATTAGGAGCCACTTATAACAATGTTTTGCCATTTTCTGCACACGCTTCTTTGACAGACTGTGGTTATGTGAGCGTGAGGTGAATGATGTAAGTTCTTGGTTTTCGTGAAGTCCTTCGAGCATTCATTCTGGATGTAACAAAAAGATCTTTGTATGCTGAGTCATGAGAAGTTCAAGCATCTACTCCTGAGCTTCTTGAACAATAGGATTTCTATATTTTTGTATATTTTATTTTTCCCCAGTGAAGGTTTTGCAGCGTGGTTTGACCTACTGGCAAAGAAGTTGGTGGCAGGTTGATGGGTTAAAAAGTACCATCTCAAGCCTGGTACTTGGCCTGGAGAACGAGAGCAGAGGTGGTGTTTGTGGGTTGGACTAAGCTTGGTGCCCCTTTTCTCATGCTGGGGATGTGTGTGTGTGTGTGTGTGCAAGGGGCAAGTTCTTTGGGGAAGAACTACATTGCATGATGTAAGACTGGGGCATACATCTGCCACGCAGGCTCTTGTCTGGACATCACTTAACCACCTTAAATTTGGGTGAGAGAATCAAAGCTCACCCATCACTGCAGAGCTCCAGTTTCATCAAGAGCTGCTGAGAGATGTTCAGGTATATAAAATTGTAACTTAAATCTCTAATTTTGAAACAAATTCATTTATGTTTTTGTCTGCTTTGCGTCAGTAGCTGCTTACAGGAGCTTGTGTGTCAGGCTCTGGCAGTGTTTGTTTTTAGCAGTGCTTAACTGATCAGTGAAGGAGAAAAAAGTGTAACAACTGGCAAAAAAAAAAAAAGTCTGGATACCAACTGCTAGCAAGAAGCTGCTTCTGTTCTTCTGCTCTGCCATTTCCTTTCTAAGCAGATCTTTCCTCTTCAGGCAAGAGATTTTCACACCCATATATGAAGAAAGAAGAAAGCCTCTATTCAGGCCCCAGCATGATGTAATAGCCCTCGTCTTGGGGACATTCAGTCTCTGGACATGCTCAGACTTTTAATTTTTTAGGAATTTTTTTTTTGGTGTTTTTTTTTTTTCATTTGTGGCTTTTTTTTTATTTTTTTGATTTTATCTTTTTTTCTTATTTCCTTTCCCCAGGAGAGGCCTAGATTTGGGGACTAAGCAGAGCTTACCCATGCAGCTCAGCCAGCGACAGAGAGTAATTTGTCATTGCTTCAAGGTGCAAACATTCAGATTGGTGTTGTGGGACTGGATGACAGGCTGGTGTCAGCCCTCCAGGGGGTCCCAGTCTCTGTCTCCAACACTACAGGGAGATACCTGTGTTCTCTTTATTTACTGAGGGGTAACGTTTAGACAGTAAAAGCACCTCTTTATCACCTTTAGGACCCTCCCAAGGATATGGAGCCAGAATAATTCACATTACTTAGATTCTTCTTATAATTGTTCTCATAATATATTATGTCAAGTAGTTGGACACATGTAAAGGAATAAGATTTCTGCCTCTCTGGAAGTACTTGCTTACAAAAGAGGAAAGAACAGCACTTAGCTAAATTGTGAGCTTTATCAAACATCTATGAATGTATCCAGAACTGCAATTCCCACATGCTGTGACCTGTCTCTTGGTGCTTTTCCCTGGACTTAGTTTTCCTCTAAGTCCTTTCCAAAGGCACTGAAGAGTACATGTGCAAATACCAGTGAAGGAGCCTAAGGCTCTCTCCCAGACCCGTTCAGTTCTGCAGCATGGATGCTTTCCAAGCAGGTTGTAGGGAGAAGTTTTCCACGAATGCGGACCAGAGACTGTGAGTTTTGATAAACAGGAAAGTAGATGGGAAGGGCGCAAAAGGGCGGGCAGCTTCCCCATGCGCTCTTGTTTTAGACTCTTGAGTTTGCCTTGGCAGAAGAGCATGGAATGTCAGATGAATTTGCCCATCCTCAGCCTGCAGCTCTCTCTGCTGCATTCACTGCATTAGAAATACCCAGGTACCACTTGCCAGCTGCCTAGGATTCTTCTTTTCCCATCACTTTAGCTCAGAGAGTTGTTCTCTGGTTTTGTTTTGGGTTTGATGTGTTGCTTTTTATTCCCTCCCCTCTGGTCTTTCCTCCCACCTGAGTTAAGCCACTGGTTTATCTATTAATTTGTTCCTGTTTTCCTGATGGAGTAGCGTGTGATGATAATTTGTTCCCGTGAAGTCCGTAATGACTTTTAATTGTGGCTCCTAATGCCACTCGCTGTCATTTAAATCTCAATGGCTGTCACTTCCCCGTCCTCTCCCGGAGAAAATACAGCTCTTTCCCCCTCCAAACATCTGCATTAGTGCACAGTTTATGCCTGCCTCAGTTGGGCTAAGTGAGTCACAAAATGCCAGCTCCTCAAATTATCAGCTCCTCTGACTTAGCCCTATAGAGACATAATCTATTTGTTGTTTTCAGTGGACACTCAGGGATACAAAAGGAACATTGCAGATTCAAACAGGCATGTCCTTGGGGATATGCTGGTGTGATTTTGTTTGTTTGGAAAAGGCCAGCCTTGTGGCTCTTGCTTGTCTTTTTTTTAGAAAGAAACAAAATCACCCACTCGATTATTTCTGTGGGTGCTTTCCCGAGCGGAGCGAGATGGTCTGCTGCGATGAAGCCACCTCCGTTCTTCCTCCTCATTTCAGCATCACTGAAGGTCGTGCCCATAACTTAGTGTTTTTTACCACCTCGTACACATAGGAGAGAGTGGAGGAGGAGAGGTTTCTGGGCAAATCCCATCAAGAGTGCAGTATATAATTGCGATAAAGTGCTCATTAAGTAATGTGCCTCATTTGAAATAATAAAGAAATAATGGAGTAAATCTCGTAGAAACATAGAATTGTTCTAGGTTGGAAGGGACCTTTAAGATCATCTAGTCCAACCATCAACCTAACACTGAGAAAAAAAAAGAAAAGAAAACCATACAACCCCCCCCCCATCATATCATTAAACCATGTCTCTAAGCACTATGTCAACCCATCTTTTGAAAACTTCCAGGGATGGTGCCTCAACCCCTTCCCTGGGCAGCCCATTCCAAGGCTTAACAACCCTTTTCATGTAAAAATTGTTCCTAATCTCCAATCTGAACCTCCC
>BJBW01009047.1:31663-46120 GCA_004320125.1 Scolopax mira
GAGAGAGCGAGAAGGTCTCCCCTCAGCCTCCTTTTCTCCTCTTTTATCTTTCTATTGGGACCCAGCGCAGGAGGAAACATTCTTGCTGAGTGCTGACTCTTTCACTTATCTTCACACCCAAAAGCTGGTCAGAATAAAGCCAATCAGGACTAGCATGTTGTTTCATAAGGTTGATCATCCTGGGGAAATAGCTCTGAGGCTTCTGCATCGGGAAATATAAGTATCCCAGCTTGAGCTACCCCGTTGCTTCTCTTAGCTGTCCTTCATGATCTCATTGACATTGTGTAGTGGAGATAATGTCTACAAATGCTAAGATATGTAGAAGTCTGTATCGATCTTTGATTTTTGGTTTTAGTGGTTTCTGTGTCTTGACTGATTTAATCCTGAAGGTGCACAGCCATCCTCAGCTAGAGAAGAGTCAGGGCAGCTACTTGTGCTTCAGTTTCATCGCAAATGTTCTTGCTTTTACTGACAGGAGTGAGGGTAGGAGTGATGTATTCTACACGGTGATAAATTATTTTCCTTAAAACTGTGGTGGCTTCTGGTTTTGACAGTAATGCAGTCTGCTTTTACGGGGAAGTAGGTGTTATCTGTAGGAGATGACTTTTTTGTAACCAGCAGCCTTCATCCTTCCATTCTTCAGCTGTATTCCCCTTGGTATACTAAGAGGGGAATGTTCTAACTCCCCAAGCTGAGGGAATGTTCTAACAGCAGTTCCTCCCTGCCAGCACAACAGTACAGCTCCCTTCTGAGCTGCCCTGAGCTTGCCCTCGTAGTGGCTGGGCCAGGGAGAGAGCTGGTAAGAAATGTGGTGAGACTCAGGGCCACATCCTGCCTCAACCCACAAGGAAAGCTGACAGCTCTTCCTACCAGAAAAATGGTATGGGAAATGCTTTAGCTAATTCTTGAAAACTTACTGATGTGGTGGGCAGAGACCCTTGGAACTGTCAGTAAGTGCATGTCTTGCAGTTGTACTCATTAATATAGAAGGTTTTGATGCTTTTTGATTCTCCTGCGCTCTAAGTGTAGGGTTATCTGGTAGAGCTCAGTGTAGACCAAGTGAAGTCCATGGCTTACTACGAGCAGTGTCATTTGGAGAGTGGGAGCAATGTCCTTAGCTCTGGAGGTGGGGATGCTCGGGTGATGGCTGAGGTATAGAGCTGTGCTTCCAGAGCCCATCGCTCTGGAACAGATAGACAGAACGCCACAGCGATGGGCCCTATGGAGCCCATCAATCTCTTCAGTCTCAATCTCTTCAGTCTTGCAGCCCTGCATTTTCAAGAGGGGGAGGGGATGCTTAAATTGGCAGCTGGAAAAGATGCCATAGATTAACTTCAGTGATCCAAGATGCCCCAGCAGAGATCAGTGTAACATCTGCTTTGCTTGTCTTGCGCATACCTCCATATTCACGCACAGCTTTCCGAACCCTCGAGAGATGGCTGAGCATACAGGAGGAAGAGTTTCTAGTGAGCTGTAAACCACCTGCTTTAGCTGATGGGGGGATGAAACATCTTTTCTCTGTCATATTCTCATCTCTGAAGAGATTTTCAGGCTTATGGGAAAAGACAGATCTTTTAGAGGGTGCCCGTCTCCTCACCTGTTTCCTGATAAATGATAAAAGCAACAGGAAATTACCAAAAAAATAAGTATATACTAAGATCTTGTTTATCTGGGGAATAATGCATCTTTGTAGAGGCCCCATGAGCTAATGCCATGTGAGTAAACTGAGGGCAAGGGAGTGAGGTATAGTCCTGGCAGGACGGGGGCGGCCCCATGGTGAAGAAAGGTTCCCAACACATCCAGCAAGGAGTGTGGAATGTGCTCTTCACTGGAGCCAGACCCTTCTCTCTAATGTTGGCTGAATGAAAGGAAATCAGTGGATGGTATGCTAAAACTGCTGGAGAAGGGGATCCCGTGCAACTACAAGCTTCCCAGAGCAAGGGTAAAGCCCAGGTCCTCGGACTGGGTGGCCCTTGGAGCTTGTCACTTACAAGTTGCACATTGCAAGAGGCCTGAATTTGGTGTGTACTGCACAAAACGTTGTGGAGCTTGTTCTTGCAGAGTAGGAGAGGTTGAAGGAAGGTCTTCCCACTGATCACTGCACGTCCCTTCCTCCAGGCTTGTTTTAACAAAGCCTTGTCTAGACGGGAGGATCTTGCTCAAATTTCCTGTTATTCTCAGTGCATTAATGTTAATCTGAGCTATACTCAGTTAATGCCATCTTAAAAGAACTCATCGTTTTGATGTTGAAGATCACACCTCTTTACTCCAATCCTCAAGAAAGAAGTACATGGCAAGTCTCTCAGTGACATCCCAGATTTACCTTGCTCCTGGGAAAAGAGTAAGCTTTTTCCTCAGTTTTCCTCCTCTCCCTCTTCCTTCCAACAGGTGGCTGAAAATAATCATCTGCCTTTGCCATTTTCTTCATCATTTGACCACTGATTTCAGTCTTACTGGCAGCCTTGTGAGTGGGCGCTGTCCTCAGGTGGTCCTTGTCTTGCTTAAATCTCATCTTACCCCTTGGATGGCACTATGTGAAGACAGAACACCTGGAAAGATGCTTTTATGTTTGACACGCGTGATGCTGGGAGGAAATTTTGTCTTTCCATGTTCTCTGCTCCTCTAAAGAGAATCAACATGTGTTTTCAAACCAAGTGTTCAACTGGCTCCTCTCTCAGCTCTGAAACATCCCAGGTACAGCAGTCCCTTGGAGTTTTGACATTTGAGGTCTGGGAAGATAAAGCAGAGTGATTTTTAAAAGAGGTTGTGAGCACTGAATAACTTGAAAAGAAGTGAAGGGGCAGACTTTAGTTGTCCTGATTTGGCAGGACAGGATTTGGTGGTCTTCTCTTTTTCACAGCTGACTTGCAGAGGAACTGGTGTACAACAGCACCTAGACATTAATGTGCAGCAGATGCAGAGAGGAACAAACTGTTGCTTGAAAAGGCTGAGCCTAAAGTGGTCCAAAAGTTGTGAATAGATATAAACAGATATAGAAGAGGTTGTTTGTTAACTGAAACACATGTTTTTCAGAATCCTTTGTTTGGATTAAAAGGGTTGTTTCTTTTTTTCTTCATGTTTGGAGTAACTGTTCTCCCTTTTTTTCTTTTTTAACACATTTCAATGGGTAGAGATATCAGTGGAGAATTTTCGTAGGAGTTAGAGAGTGTTAACCAGAGATTTCAGGCTTAAACTTTTCACAACATTTTCATCCCTTCTTGGTAAGGTCACTCTCACTTACTCTCACTTCATTGCGTTTCAGTGCTTTATGTGGTGCATTTGGTGCTGAAGCAGCTCTGGACAGAAAAATTACCTTTCTTCCTTAAGTGTCCCTTCAGAGCAAAGTAATCATAAGTTCTTAAACTGAAGGGTACACAGCAACATTTTAGAGCAAATTTCTGGCCATCGCTACTCAGGGTGTAAAGTGCACACTAACCAGGACAGATCTCCATTGCAACAACTGGAGATCATAGAATCATATCGAATCATCTAGGTTGGAAGGGACCTTTAAGACCATCTAGTCCAACCATCAACCTAACTCTGATTAAAAAAAAACCAACCAAACAAAAAAACCCAAGAGAAAATCATACAAAAAAACCCCATCACATCATTAAACCATGTCTCTAAGCTCTATGTCAACCCGTCTTTTGAAAACCTCCAGAGACGGTGCCTCAACCCCTTCCCCGGGCAGCCCATTCCAAGGCTTAATAACCTTTTTCATGTCAACATTTTTCCTGATATCCAATCTGAACCTCCCCTGGCACAATTTGAGGCCATTTCCTCTTGTCCTGTCACCTGGGACTTGGGAGAAGAGACCAATCCCCACTGGTCTCTGCTGAGCACCGTACTTGAGAGGTACAAACAGATGAGCAAACCACTCCTGTCCAGGCCTGCAACTGAAATAATGACAACCCGTGAGTTTGTGTCAGTTTGGGTCACCCTGCTTGCAATCCAGGCCCAGTGCACATGTTGCTGCTTTTCTTTATTTCCTTTGATGACTGTATCTGATGTCACCTCAGTCTCCATCTAATCTCTCCTCAGCTTCTGCCCGTTCTTCACTGCTGAAGAAACTGTGACTATTAGCAAGAGGATAGATGGGTATTTGGCAAAAAGAGCCATGGGGAAAAAAAGGCATTTCTTCCTTAGGGATGAGAACAACTCAACTCCATATGGGAACACTGTAACATACAGCCACGGGGAAGCCTGTGACCAGTGGTGAGAGAGCTGAGACAGGACCTGTGCCACCATGCTTAGGCCTCCCTCTGACCCTTTGCCCTGCAGGGAATTTCACTCTGAGGGAGAACTTTGGAAAAACTGAGCACTTGTTTAATCACCAAAATTGAGGTCTTGATCCATTTGCAGTTGAAATCAAAGGAATAACTCACACCGGTTTCTGTGGCACTGGATGGGGGGCTGAAGAAGTCAACATGTCTGGGAGCTGCCCCACTTTGAAATTCCACTAACAAATACATGTGAACTGCAGAGGAGCGAGCATCCAGAGCTGTGTTTACAAGGACTAATATTTAACACTGGGAACATAAATACTTTTTAAAATGTTTAACACAAATGATTCTTGCCATAAAGCTGGAATTGTGCAGGGGCTTCATGCATCTTACAAATGTTTTGACATAAGAGCTTAAACTAGGATTTAATAAAATTCTTGTCCTCTAAAAAGTACTCATAATTTTTGCTTAATTTCTACATGTTTTCTCCCCCTTTAATTGTAGTTCAACAAAGCAGGGGGACTAATCTCAGATAAAAGTAGAAACACCAAGATTAAAGTGCACTTCTGTTTATTTTTAAGGGCAGTGGGTTAATATGAGCACCCTATTGTTGATGTCAGCATCACAAGCCAAAGATAAACACCACTTTTCTGCACTTACATCACATTTTCAGGGCATTTTTCTTCATTAATGAGTATTTTCTTCTGCAGTGGAAAAGAGTGACTTTGTCATAAACGTATTGGCTACCATTTGTAACCATTTTGTGGCTGTTCTATAAAATATTTGCTCGTTTTTATCATGACCTTTGCATTTTTATTTTCACTTCCTGAAGTTCTTTTTTACAAAGGACTTATTCCTTATTTAAAAAGACAAAATTTAATTCTTTAAATGCATTTGTTTTCTCTTATTGTACCTTTGTTATCTGGCTATCATAAAAGTTGCAAATGTCACGTGGGGAAGAGTTTATAATGTATATTTACAGAGCCGTTCCCTGTTTCTGTTTTCTTGCTCAATTTATTGTTGGAGGCTTTAGTTGTCTTATGAGTAAAGTTGGTGGTGTAATTTGCTTTAGAAAGACTGGGAGAAAATCTCTACCTAAGAAGTTACAAAGGCACTAATCATTGCAATCTTCCTTCTTGTCCATTTTTTAAAGTGTCCCTTTAAGAAATCTATTACCTGTACTTAGCTACTCCCATAAAAAAATTCACCATATGATCAATGAATAGTGTGATTTTGTGAAGGCGATGGAGAGGTTTCAAAACCACAGAGAGGCATCTTTGTTCTTTCTTTGCAAGGCCTTTCTGGAGACCACCAAAAGCACGTCCTACAGCTGCCAGCCCTTAGATGCTTCTGATGAGGTGTGTGGAAAGCCATGCAACATAAATCTCTGCCATGTGAAATAACACGGGCAGCTTGTAATTTGAAATCACTTCTTGCTATCATCTTATTTTGACCTGTGCCTCTTGCAGGACAATCTCTGAAATGTATCTGCCCTTGTTAATCCATGTTAAAATCATGTCTCCTGCATCTTACTCATCTGCAGGGGTATGTTTAAATATTGTCTGGTATAGTCTTCCTGGCACAAATGCAGTCATGGTGAAAGAAGGTGGAGAAAGCCAACTGTGGTACTGTGACTGATAAATGATAGGGTATCCCACTGAAGCAGTCAGTACTGAACGGTTCCTGGTTGGTGGGATAAGAGGTACTAAAAATACCCACATATAGTCCTCAGATAACTTCCTCTGAGTACATTTGAAATACATGTATTTTTGTGAGCACCAGGTAGGAAATGAAAGCATTAGAAATCAGCTTGCTATAATGTGCTGACCTATGTGTTGTTATAGAGACTGGTTTATATACTCACGTAACCGTCTTTATACATGCAGATCCTGTATTTGCATGCATATAAATGGCTCACAGATTAGGGTACAATAAAAAGAGACTATTGTGATCATCTAGTCAGGCCTTCAGCCGGAAAAGCTTGTTTGCGTCGAGTGTTTGTACTCGTGGGTCTATTTGTATGTCCATCTGCCATCCCTCAGTTGTTAAATTTCATGCAGAAGTTCGTGCTTCCTCAAATTTTTCTATCCACCCACTTAACTTTGAACATCTCCCTCTTCCTGGGAAAAACTGATCTGAATTCTTTGATCTTCCAAATTCTTGTAGGACAGCAGGCGTCCTACTTGGTCTGCGCGTGTTTGCATTTGCATGAGAATAACTATACCACTTCCTATGTATGTCTGGGGAAAAAAAGCAGTACAATGACATATTTCTCAGTAATGTTTTCTTATTGTACACATGCTGTAGAAACAAAGGTTCAGAATGTATTTGACTGTAATTTCTACAAGCTGATATCTGAAATGGTGTTGAGATTTCTTCTGTCAGAGGCAGGAGAAATTGCAGCCTAAGAACAACTTATACTGTTAGTCTGGACTGGTTTGTCTGTTTTCCTCTGTGTCTGTCATGGAAATACACCTAAGAATCTCACTCTTAATTCAAGGCCAGCTAATGGGATAATTTATAAATCATCTTTCAAAGTGGAGCCCTTAGGCCACACCTGTCTCCCTTTTTACAACGTTATTAATCATTTTGGCGTATGACCTTTGGTAGTGAGGGCTGAAACAATAGGCAGTAAGAGCTCTGACATGCCATTGCATCCAAGTTATGCCTGTTACAGGTTACACATCCAATACTCCTAGTCATCAAGCTCTCGTATAAAACAAATTAGTTAATTAGATGCCAGTCTGCCTCATGGAACGATGCTCCAGAACCACGCTCTTCTGATATTTAGAATCTTAGAATTGGAGGTCGTCTTAGGCAGAGTGATCGTGAAATCATAGAGTTTTCAATTCTTGCAGAAGCCAGACAGTGAGCCAGCAGAACGGCCACCTTGGACTCCCGAAAGGCAGACTTTGGCCTGTTTAGGAACATCGTTGAGAGTGTCCCCTGGGAGACAGTCCTGAAGGGCATAGGTGCCCAGGAAGGCTGGTCCTACTTCAAGGAGGAACTCTCAAAAGCCCAGGAGAAGGCCATCCCCAAGTCCCATAAAGACAACCTCCTCTTTGATCTTTGGGCTATCATCTTCTCTACAGCTGACCCAGTCGGCAGAGAGGTCCAAAGAGTGGAGTTACTTTCCATCATCAACAGCAGTGCATGTTAGGAAAAACATTTATAGCTCTGCTAAGATAAGAGAAGGATGTCTCTGCCTCAAACAGGTTGGGACACTAGACAGCAAAGCAAATTAAAGGGAAGTTTTCTTGCCTCGTTAATGCTTATTGAGAAAGCTGATGCAGTAGGTGTGTGTTCTGTTCTAGACTAATCAGATTACAATATAATTCAATTGAGTGGCTCATCTTCAGCATCAATTTATAGAGAGCAAAGCTTAAACTTGAGCAAAGTCATATTGCTTTTCTCTGGCATAATTTGCAATTATTCAAATAGCAATACTACAGATAATGAATTCCAAGTTAATCAAATTGTTATACTGATGAGCTTGGTAGTTCATCTTCAATTGCAAGTTCATAAGATCATTTATGGTCAGTTGCTTAGAAAAGAAAGCCTTATCTTCATCAAAATTACAGTCTAGTTAGTTTTTGTGATTTGTGTCAAGATGAGATTTAGGGGAGAGAAACGCACAGAAATTGAAGTTGAATGATAAAATTCATGCCCAGTGAAGAAACTGAGGCGACTAAATGAGCCTTTGTGAAATACAATTTTACTGCTGTTCTTTCCAGACTTAATGTATTAACCAGCTGTTTCACAAACAGGTAAAAAAGACAACATGACCATATATGCTTTGAGTTTTTGTGAGAATATATAGAAGATGATATGAAATAATCAGTTTAACTGGAATGGGAGAGAAAGTCATTGTGAATATACCTTTAAATGTTTGCACAAAGTTATAGGCAATCTTCACAGAAGCTCAGAACATTTCATAGAATCATAGAATCATAAAATCATAGGGGTTGGAAGGGACCTCTGGAGATATCTAGTCCAATCCCCCTGCCGGAGCAGGTCTACCTAGAGCAGGTTGCACAGGAGCTTGTCCAGGCAGGTTTGAATGTCTCCAGAGAAGGAGACTCCACCACCTCTCTGGGCAGCTTCTTCCAAGGCTCTACCACTCTCACTGCAAAGAAGTTCCTCCTCATCTTTAAGTGGAGCTTCTTATACTCAAGTGTGTGTCCATTTCCTCTTGTCCTGTCCCTGGGCACCACTGAGAAAAACCAGCCCCATCCTCCTGACACTCTCCCTTTAAGTATTTGTAAGCATTGATCAGATTTCCTTTTCATCTACAGTGGCAGGAACCTGCTAAGCATTGATGAGAGCTTTGTCTATTCCCGACTCTCTCCTCTGGGGACTTGGAGTTTAAATATCTGCTTCCCATCAAGGTGGCTACCTGCTTTGAAGGATTTCCAGTGAAGCCCCCACAGAGAAATATTTCTAGCCAGTAGAAAGTTTGTTATCAGACATTACTTAGGAGACCAAAATCAAGTTGACCAAGCAGCTCAACATCTCAGAGACTCCATAGGCTGATAAAGGTCCAGGACTTGGTCTCCATGGTGCCAACGTGAGGGGGGGGATCCTGTCACGCACTTCACTTAGGGCATGAAGTACCCTCTGTTTTGATGGAGACAGGACTGTCCCCAGTGACTGACGTCTGTAGCAACCAACAGTGTTTGTCACCTGCGTACACACTAGGGGTGTGTGGTGCCACACCATCAACACAGACAGAATCAACTCAAAAGGTTGACTTTTTTTTGCAATTGGCTCTTCTTGTTCCTGAACAAGAGCTCGGACCCGCCGCTCAGACCCGCCGCTGGGGAAGGGGGGTAGAAAACTGACCTGGGTGATGGATCTACAGCCCGCTGGTGTGTACGCTCATGTGCTGGAACCATCTGAGTGTTAACACATGGTCTCCCTATCAAAGGTCTGTATATGAAACTCAGCTGCTGGAGTGACAGAAGATTTTGTGCTGTTAGCGCACACTTCATTAAAATACCAGCTGAAATCCAAGTCTGAAATCCCACAGTTTGTGTTAGCTGATAAAACTCAATTGCCTCTAATTACTGTTAGCATGACTTTAAAATAATATTTTGTTGTAGTAAAGGTCCCCTTGTGATGAGGAATAGCTGGTATTCACAACTGGAAAATAGGGAAAGAGTCTAAAAATGGGGAATATAATCAAGGCTGCTTTTGCCACTGTATTCTACATCTTCCAGCAACAGTGCAGTAAAAAACCAAAAACCAAATCAAAACCAAATCAGGGATGCAATACTGAACAAGGGAAAGATAAAATGATTTTTTCCTCCAGTAGTTAAATGAACTTGCTATGAAATAAAACAAACAATTGCAAGTCCTCTTTCAATCCAAGGGTTGGTTTCCCAATCTGGAGAGGAGAAGCTGTCACCTCTTTATGTCATTGCAGCAGGTCCTAATCCTGCAAAGCGCTTGTGGGAAATGAGACTTTTTCTCCCTTTAATCCCTGGGTCTCACTCCTGTGCTCTGCATTCAGCTGGTGTTCAAAAAAAAGAGTTTTGCAGGAGCAGGACCTTACTAAATGTTCTGAAAAGGCTGCTGTTGGACACTACCATGGGTGCTTTCCTGAGGGTGTCTCTGAGCTGGAAAAAGAATGGTTCTTCCTATTCTTGCCTCACTAGCACCAGTTCAAATGGCAGAAGTGGTGGGGTTTTGGCTTGTTCCACAAACGCAAGTAAAACAGTTTGTGTTCTGTTCTGCTGTTTGCAAAACCAGTAAAAGTTTGTCTTTTGGTTGTAGGTGAGCCATGGGTATCTCAGGCTGGTGTATATTTTTGGCCAATTTAATACAGATACCTGAATCAAGGCAATTAATGAAAACAGTCGAGGTTCTGCATCAGATACAGAGGGCATTCTGAATAATCTAAGGTGCTCGTGAGTTTGTTAGAAAGGTCTCCAGGACTTTGGGGCTTTTGTGGTTCTGTTGAGCTGGAAACAATACGGGCAGTGTCTTTGTTGCAGTATTTGAATGGTTCCCCCTGCTGAACCCAGACGTGCACAGCAATGCAAAACAAAAGGAACTTTTCGCACCTCAAAATAGATTTGACTTGGGTTCAGTCAGAGTTTGGGGCAAAGGTTTGTGATCTTTCTCATTTTAATCAAAGAAGTTGGCTCATGCCCTCAAAACTATCATTGTCAGAGTAAGATCAGCAGAATTCACTTGCAGGTCCATTAAGCAAACAAAACCACATTCCCTGCTGTCACCTCAGTTCATGCTTTGGCAATTTTTAGAAGCTCTTGTTTTTCAAAATAACCTTCTCTGGGTTTCAGATCCACTGTTACTGCAGCCTGAGTGGTTATACGTGTTTATATAAACACAAAACATGACACAATGAAGTACACACATCTATCTTTTACTACCACAATCCTTACTCTGAAACAAACAAACAAAAAAAAAACAAAAAAAAAAAAAAAGAGAGAGATAAAACTGCATTTTGATATCCTTTAAATCAGTATTGAAACCCTTCCAGAACGTGAAAGTTATTCTGGCATCTTGCTGAAGGTTAACTTTAGCATTCTGGAAGGATTTCAATAGTAATGAAAAGGACAGTAAAGAGAGTAAAGCTATTTCAGAAGCATTCCTGAAGGAGAATGCTGGCGTGCTAGAGAGATTTCAACAGTAGGCTAGAGGGCAGCAAAATTATTTCTGAAGTATTCCTGAAGGAGAACTTTAATAATCTAGGAGTATTTAACATAGTTCTGCTGTGGTGGTATAAAACTATATGGCAAATGTCCCTGACAGGTAATTTTGGTCTTTGAAATAACAAGGCAAAGCCTCAAAAGTAGGAAGCCTGCTGCCCAGATACTACGTCTGTAAGAAATGGAGAGGCAAAGCAGCTGCTCTGGAGGCTGGTAAGTGTCCCCGAGAGAAGTCACAGGGGTTGAAAGGTGATGTTCAGCCCTGTGCAGAGGTCTCCATTCAAGAGCTGAGCTCAACATCAGTGGGGAGAGGTCTCACACGGGACAGTGGGACAAATACAGGAACCCTTTGTGCAGAGTTGTGTTCGGTCCCGCGGAGGAGCAAGACCTGCAGCATCCCGGGCAGTTCCTTCCCCTCCCTGTGTCTCTTCTGGTAAAGCAGGCACATCGCGTGGGGTCACCTCCACTGGCTCCCTTTGGGTCAGCCAACTTTAGGTTCAGGTTCTGAGTTTTCTTGTTTTCATTTCAGCTCAGGATCTACAAACCTGCAACCTCCTCAGTCCGGATGGAAAGCAAGGGGGAAATCTCACCCAGAGGATTTTTCTGAAGGTCTGGATGCTGCCGACTTTTAACTCCTCTGGGAACACCGCAAGACCAAGCTTTTTTATAATGTCTCACTTCTTAGGCCAGCTGAGTCAGAGAAACATGCAGGCGTGTGCAAATTAAATACAGACATAATTTAGCCGACCAAATATGCAACCCAGCATTAAATTTGTTTGGGTTGGAACAAATTTTGGCTAGTAGTTCTACCTCCTTCTTCTGTATCGCATCCTAGCTGTTATGCTTCGTTAAGCTGAGTTACATATTAGAGGTAACCATGAGCCAGTCAGTGAGGAGCAATTAACTTGTGTCCCCATCTTTTCCACCATTCCCCTTGGTCTTTGTTGAGAGAAATAAAAGGCAAAAAGCATTTTATGCCCTTTCTGTACAAGGAGCAGTTTCATCCACAAGCAAAGCGCGATTCGTAACAAGGAGACTATCTTTAGGTTTTATTCTTTCCTAGGAACAACTGACAATTTTGGAAAAAACAATGACAAATTTCAGTCATACTTGGAAAAGTACATTGGAAAACCATTTTGCTACCTTCACCTCATTTACATGCTTGGACCACCCTGGTGACAAGGGTCACCTACTGTTTCTCAGCCTTTAGCACATGCTGCTGTTCACCAAATTCATCTGGTCTGCCTGCTTTTTGCAGATTGTCCTGAACTCCTCAGTTGGAAGAAAAGCCTTCCCAACCCAAAAATGTCAGCGCGCTGTGGCTACATTTCCACCTTAAGCACACATAGAAAGAACAAGAATTAAACGGATACAAGCTTCTTAAAATACAATCCCATGAACTTACTGAGAGGAAAATTCTGACTTTGCAAACGGACATTTGGTCAAGATCTGTGGGTTTTTGCAGCCAGCATTGATTTTTGCAGGAAGTACGTTACGGTCTGGAGCAGAGGGTGCCAGTAAAGGTAGAAAGTATCTCAAGGGAAACCGCAGACATGCTCTCCACAAGTGTTTACATGAGATACTGTCAAGCCTGGCTGGGACCAAGCTTCTGAGAAACTCTGTAGTCATCAGGGGTTGTTCACAGGAACTGCGTGTTGAATCATTCTGATGGATGGATGCGATCCAAGGAAATCATAATCTGCTTGAGAATGAGAGGGCGGGGGCAGGAAATAGAGAAATCTGCCTGGTTAGTTTAACACAAAATACTCTTCTAGCTCTTGTAGTAACAGCTGTCAAACATGGAGGCACTGCCCATGTAAAACATGCCAGTTTGCTGGTGTTCCCCAGAAATGCTCCCCAGGTCATCCACATTTTAGAGACCGAGTCTTTAAATTGTCTTTCAGAGCCCTGAAACTTCCAGGTTCCTGATTGTGTTTTAATTCTCTGTCAGCTGATCCGAGCTGTGCTCTGTCATTCTTCACAGGTGTAGTGTTTTGTTGGTTTTTTTTTTTTTCTTCTTCTTATAAGGATTATTGTTGTGTCCAGCAGAGTCTCTAAGGTTCTTCCAGTGGTTTTTCACACTTATGAAGTGGGTGTTCACGGGTTCCAATAGAGTCATCATTTGCATAGCCTGACAAGGAGAGATTAGATTTATCAGCGCTTTCTTTAAATGGATGTCCTCCAAGGACAGCCCCCAGAAAGCAGGGGTCAATGCGGTAAAGGTGGCGGCATTAATCATCTTCACCGTTTGGAATAAGGAAAAATAAATAAATAAACAGCTTAGCATCGTGGCGTGTACCTGGGGGTGGGGGGAAGGAAGGGGGGGGTTACTTCAGGTCGCACACGCATTTAAGGTAATCCCAGGGATGTCAGGACCGATGCGGGGAGAGGTTTTGCTAAAGCAGCTTCATGAATGGGGAGGTGGGAACGTGACACTGGGCCGTGTGTCATAACGGTGTCAGTAATAACAGGGTGTGTGTTGTGGCAGCCCAGGGCGTTTGGCCCGTGCGTGAGACCTTTCTGTAACTACAAGTGTCAGGCCTTTCGGGCTCTGGTTCGGAGCGAGCGATGGGGGACACTGACACCGTGACATCCACGGGGTTGTCTCTCGCCCCACAGGACAGTTCGGCGGGCAGTTCATGGTACTGGCATCAATGCAAGAAGGAATATCATTAGGAAGACATATAGAGGGACAGCAGAGGGGTCACAAAGATGAGGAGGCCTGGAGCATCTCTCTGATGAGGAGAGGCTGAGGGACTGGGGTGTTTTCAGTCTGGAGAAGAGAAGGCTGAGGGGGATTCTGATCAATGCTCAGAAATACTTCAAGGGAGGGTGTCAGGAGGATGGGGCTGGTCTTTCTTCAGTGGTGCCCGGGGACAGGACAAGAGGAAATGGGCACCAACTTGACTAGAAGAAGTTCATGAGGAGGAACTGCTGTGAGGGTGGCAGAGCCCTGGCAGAGGCTGCCCAGGGAGGTGGTGGAGTCTCCTTCTCTGGAGACATTCCAAACCCACCTGGCCACGTTCCCGTGGGACCTGCTCTGGATGGACCTGCTTTGGCAGGAGGGTTGGACTGGATGATCTCCAGAGGTCCCTTCCAACCCCATGTCATTCTGTGATTCTGTGAGGAGTGTTATAAATTAACTAAATGCTAGAGAAGAAAAAGCTACTTCCCACTAAGGAGGCTGAGGTGGTTGTTGGACACAGGGCCGAGAAAGAGAGAGGAGACTGTACCATTATCCAATGATGCCCGGAGTAAGTGAATCATAGAATCAATCATAGAATTGTCTAGGTTGGAAGGGACCTTAAAGATCATCTCGTCCAACCATCAACCTAACCCTGATAAAAATCACTAAACTGTATTCCTAAGGACTATGTCAACCCGTCTTTTTAACACCTCCAGGGATGGTGCCTCAACCACCTTCCTGGGCNNTCCTGTCTCCTGTGACTTGGGAGACGAGACTGACCCCCGGCTCTCTACAGCCCCCCTTCAGGTAGTTATAGAGCATCATATGGTTTCTCCTCAGCCTCCTCTTCCTCAGACCAAACAACCCCAGCTCC
>BJBW01009050.1:0-79441 GCA_004320125.1 Scolopax mira
TTAGGAAGAAATTCTTTGCAGTGAGGGTGGTGAGACACTGGAATGGGTTGCCCAGAGAAGCTGTGGATGCCCCATCCCTGGAGGGGTTCAAGGCCAGGCTGGATGGGGCTTGGAGCAACCTGGTCTGGTGGGAGGAGTCCCTGCCCGTGGAGGGGAGGGCTAGAACTTGATGATCTTTAAGGTCTTTTCCAACCCAACCATTCTATGATTCTATCGGTGTCCTCTTTCACCAATTATCATAAAACTTGTAGGAACTTAGTATTTTTGAGAATCCTCCCCCTCTGGTAGATTTGATTAAATTAAACATGCAAATTTAGAAATTACTGGAAGAGATGAGAAGGCAATGTGATCCTGCCAATTTTTTTCCTTAATAAAACAGGCTAAAATGTCACAGTGGGAGTGGGAGCGCATAGGGGGTGTTGCAGGGTAAAGCGATACCTGTGTTGCTAAAGAGTATTTTTGTTCTACTGAATAGTTTTATGTTTATTTTTTGATCAATCATAATTTTTAAAAATTATTTAGAAGCAGCTGAGGACAGTCCGGGCTATATCTGTGTTGGAAAATTGTGGAAAAGCAGTCACCTCTTAATTTTTTTTTTTTGTTTGTTTTTCTGATGATTACTTACCCCAAAATAACTCAAAGATAGCTTTAACCTCTAGTTCACAAACAAGGTCAATCTCTTCTGCTGTTTCATTTTATTTATTGTACATCGCAGCACTGGAAGCCCTTGTTCACAGCCTAGACCCAAAGCTTTAGTGTTTGCAGCCCATTTCATACAGTTGTCTTATTTAATGCCTCTGTAAAACCTAGTGAATTCAAAGGTTTATAACACTGATGGATATTGCTCTGGGTCCTGGTACTGGAAAAGAAATGTACTCATCTGACATCTTGGTCAATACAGCTGTTTCAGAGGGATCAGCAGTACCTGATTACCATTCTCATAATCATGCTATTAGAGAAAACTGGGACCAAAGCTTTTGGGCTCTTTCTCCCACAACAAGTCGGAACTTGCACTAGCACACAGTTTGTAAATTCCTTTTGTCATATGATTTTAGAAGTTGCATCTGAAAAAATGCAGTCCTTCTTGCTGGGCATGGGTAAACATTTTTTCATAATTGTATGCATCCCAAAGGAAAAGCTACTACAGGGGAAGCAGCACACTGCATCCTACCTATTAAGTGTGAGATCTTGTCATAGGACTTCGTCTGCCAAACACCAACTAAGTATCCCATGTAACTGGGTGAGAATCTTCAAGTCATGGGCTGATGATACAAGTTGAGAAATAGTTCTGTGCTCACCATAGAAGAAACCCCAGATTATTTAAAAAGAATTGGATCAGCTTATTCTTGTGCTCTGAAATTCCTAAATTCTCTTATTATCAACTCACTGGGATATGTGTTATTATGTTGAACTCTTGCATTACCATTCTTTTGGGGTGGGAATTTGTCAGACAGTGGTCTACCAATGTCATATCCAGACAAATGCATTCACATCCAAACCAGTTTGGACAGAAACTCTAAGGAAGATTTCATGAGCTGTAATTAGTAATGCATTGCTAAAGCCTAGGTACTGCATGTTTTAATACTCTTCCATTGGCTCTTATTAGTAACGCATTGCTAAAACCTAGCACAACCTTGTGTCATTCATTCACTTATTCATTCATTCATTTTTATTTCTTTTATTCTCTGGGGCAGATCGATTTATTTTCTTTATATTTTCCATTAATTTGTTGTATACTCAACTCTTGGGCCGTAAGCTGCTTCACTTAGATGAACAGAAAATTTTTGAGTGACTTCAGTTGGAATAGGCTTCACCTTTCATGTATCAGTTGCAAATCTCTCTTTGGCTTCTATCTCTAAAGCTCTGCAAATATTATTTTTGTGGACTCATTGATACGATACTGCTTGATTTTAAATATAAAAACGTCACTTATATTGACCCGCGTAGTTCCAGATTATAGGCTATGCATCTACTTCAAAAAAAAAACAAAGGAAAAAAGTAAACAAGTACAGTCTGAAAGAATAAAATGTTTTTTTCTTGAACAGAAAAGAAATTGCCTATCAAAATAATTTTGCTATTTTGTACTCCTCTTTCTTTTGCTTTCCATAATCATTCCTTCTAGTTCATTCACTTTTAAAGGAATTTTGGATTTTGAACCCAGAGTGGCCATTGCATGGCGACTTCTTAAAAGTGGAGTGTCTGTGAGAGAGGATGGTGAGTGCATGCATACCTAGCAGCCTGACATTTAAGCAGTACCAATACACACAAAGCAAGGGGGATGGTGAGGGAGGCTGTCACTTCAGAGAAGCATCAAAAGGGATGCATGTTAGAGCTCTTGCGCTTCTCCAAAAGAAGGGCCTGCAGATCTCTGGGAATGCAGCAGTCTTTGCTGGCAGCAGCTGGAAGGAATCCACGAAGAGTGAAGAGAGGGTTTAGGTTGCCAAAACAGGCTCCAAAGTGTCTTTCTGTGCCTCCGACCAAGTGCTTACAAAAAAAAAAAAATGTCCGGGAATGTGTTCCAGAGCAAAAAAACCCAGTCACTTAGTGGAGGTTATTTGGCATGCCTGCCTGAATAACAAACACACTGGGGTGGGGGTAGGGGTGTCATAATCCACTCTAAAATGGATCTCACCCCTTACAGACACCCAGTAATGGGTACTTCCACCATCTCGTTGATGGTCTATTATTTTGAGATTTTAGCCTGAGTCTAGCCTCCATACTATTTTTCTAACAGAGTGAGCTTTAGAAAGAAGGAAAAGGGGAAAATCATTGAACATATTCCTTTTTTGGAGATAGCAATTCAATTCTCCACAACTTATTGTCCTGCATTGATCCAATGATATCTGGGCCATGTGTGGTGGTGCCACCAGTATCCAAATTTGTGCAAATACCTATGAAACATGGCTTGTTATGCATAGTTTGGCAGTTCGACGTAGGTAGTCTGCCAAAATGAGACACGAGCTTTATCAGAAGGAGACAGGAAATTCTCAAGCAAATGTGGGAGTTTACTTCTGAGTTAGGAGTGTTGACAGGCACAGATCCCTCTGTCTGGCAATTATCAATTCTTCCCCTTATAGATGCAGAGCAAATCCAAGTGTCCTCAGATTTTGGCTGGGCAGGAGGTGTGTTGAAGGCTTGCTCCTTCAGAGCAAATCTAGTTCTGCAGTTCTGGTTCTGACTTCAGTCAAGAAGTGCAAGGGTCATACTCCCATGCTCCAGAAATCTCAAAGCAGCATCTGTTGCCCATGAAAGTTTTCCACCCAACATGGTAGGAAATTCAAAGTGTATCTGACAAGACTGTGATATTATCAAATCAGAATATAAATTCAACAAGAGACTATATTTAATCGAGATTCAAAACACAACCTAGAAAGTATTAGAGGTGCTATGGGAAGTCAGTAGGCTGTTTTCCCTCTCAAGTGTCTGTGGGGTTTTTTTTGTCTTTTTCTCATCCATGCATCACTTGGCTCTGCCAGATAACTAAGTAGCTGTGATAACTCTAGTTGTGAGAATACTCATGTCTTTGTGTTTGTGTCTTGTATAATTGCTTCATCACGAGACAATACATTCAGACGCCAGTAGGAGTATGATTGGACACAAGGTGAATGACAGCTTTTACTGAAGTGGAAAACTTACTCGATTTTCTGGTAAATTATTCTGTCCCTATCAGCAGTTTGTTATTTCCACAGACTTGGCTCATAAATATTGGATGTCTGCCTAGCTGGGAAATTGCATTTCCATTTTCAACACCTGCTATGTGCTAGACTTCTATGAGAGGGCTAGCTGGTTTTCTGCAAGGATGGGATACTTAGAGTGACTATTGCTAAAAAGTGGTTAATGCTCATCCCTCTCTGGCAAGATGTCTTCAGTTTGCTATTAATTTTGAAGTATGTTGGGGATTCTTACTTGACTTGTGTTGATCTTACAATGTAACCACATAACCATATCTCATGGAGGTATAAAAGATTCTGTGCTCTTCTTTATAAACCCAGGTTATGATTTTCTTGGCTGATATCTCCTTCCACACCCGGTCTTTCACAGTGTGTTTGTTAGTGGCTTTAGCAAGATGCAAGCATTTGGATTTCTGTATGTATAGAGGCTGCAGGGAATTCATCAGATCTTCTGAGGTGTTATGTAAACAGAGGACATTTTTGATAATTGTAATTATACACGGTTGCACACAATTATTCACGAAAGCTCTGAAACCATCGTTATATATTTTGTTTACCAGATCTCAATAACTATTTTAGTAAGACAGACAGATTCAGGGCTAAACCTATTCTCTGTCAGGCTAACAAACCTGGATTTCTGCCCATACACAGCATGGGTACAGAATGCGTATGACATCGTGGGCTTTTCTTACACAATGATGCATAAATTTGTAAATGCTGAACTATTTTTCCCCCAGCCTTGCCAAAGCACACTGAAGTACAGTGTCCCCTTAGTGCTCCATACACTATGGACATAACCTTTCCTGCCTTCTACTTACCTTTACCCTATGGCTAACACCTGCAAGGGGCAATGCATTCCTTCATAGTCTCAGTAGCCTCCTCTCAATAAACAGATGCACACAGGCATGTATTATATCATTAATGTGGCAGATCAGTGCATACCTTGAAGCCTAAAGAAGCCTAAGATGCTGTTTTCATTTCCTGTAGTTTAGGAAATCCAGCAAACTTAAACTGGTTGTTTTGGTTGCTAGGGTTTTAGTTTTTTTTTTTTTTAGGATCTATTTCTTATCTTTTGCTTTCCAGTGAGCTTACAAAGACAATGAGTACAGAAATAGACATTTATGCATGACTTGAAATAATATATCACAACATTCTTGTGCAAGCTTTGTCATCTATTAACCATAAATATGCAAACACATTCTCATGTATGAGACACACTCGTCTCTCCTCTTGCAGCATCCCTAGATTTCTCAAAAAGAAAAAGACCCAGTCAAGAAAATAACACCTCATAAGTAGACATGAAGGGATCACCATTTTCTTGCTTACAGACTCTTCCCTGTAAATAAAGATCTGTTTATCTATCCTGTTCTCAGTGGCCTTCAGGGATGAAAACCTTACATGTTTTCTAAGCAATCTGTTCTGTGCTGCAGCACCCATAGATGCTGGAAGGACGTCCTGTGATTGCCTGAGCCTTCAGCCAAGCAATACTAATCTTGCTTCACTGTCACGTAAGAGGTCAAAAATCTGTTCTGGCAATTTGAGCACATCATCAGTGGGGAAAACTTACATGGCAAGATCTGGAAAACATGAACTATGACTTCTCTCATGTAAAATACCTTGTCAATGCCATATACATATGCCATTGAACCATAAAGCATGAAGATTAGACATAGGCTTCCTGTTACAAACTTGCTGGGATTCCCTTTCATAGACACGCGGGAACAAATTCACTTTTCTGAATGTCTTAAGAGCCATTTGAGATGCCTAAAACATCCATGCAAAGCTTGTTCTAGTTTACCAAAGACTCATGCTCGTCTAGAGCTACGTGCCTTCTGGAGGTTACGCAAAATTCCTTTGAGCGTGTCAAATGGAAGTAGACACCAGAGGGTGAGCACCTGAGTGAAGCTCTATATGACTGTTACAAGACAAATGGTTTTTAGAAAACTGTCTCCTGTCTTGAGAGGTTTCTGGAAATACCTACACTGATTATCATATTTTCTTGGCTCATATTTTATTTTTTTTCCTCATGAAACAGACTTTTAGTAACACAGTTATAAGTACAGTTTTTTTTCTATAGCCAGGTAACAGGATTTGTGTGAAATTTTCTGGAGAGGACATTCATATCCTTTTCTGCATTTTATGATTTCTTATTCTCAGTTGCAAGGTTCAGCTTCATCCTCAGCTACACACATAAGGTTCTTCTCCAGTTACTAATGCTTTGGTAGTGTTAGTACCAAGAACACTGTGCAAAGCCTCACCTGCTACATTGCACACAGTTGTCACAGCTGCATCATGTAGGTAAGGCCCCTTATCCATATGGTACAGCTGCAGAAAATAGAGGTACAGAGTAAAAATGACTGACAGGCACAGTGGCAGGAGATTCCTGTACTTAATGGATTTGGTGCTACGGCCCTCAAGTATGGGTTTAGCTTACACCTGGCAGTAGAATAAAGAAGAAAATGTAATTTCCTGCCTCTGAGACTGAGTGAATTACACCTGGGACTGAACAGGACTAAAGAACACAGTTGACTGGAGTCCTTGAAATGTAGGCTGGGTGGCATATAAGTTTTGCTGTGGCCCTTTCCATAGGAGCACGTTTATCTGCTGTGTTTATTCCTCTGGACTATGCTAAAGGTCATCGCTGTTCTAGCTTATAATACTGGTTTCAAACATTTATGCATTAATCAGCACTGGACTTTTCCTTGGAACTTCTGCATATTTACTGTCTTGCATGACATAAGTATATATCATTACTGGATGTTGATAAGAACAAACGAGAAGGAAATATTTAACAGACACAAACAAGCACTATACTTAGCATATGATTTATAAGTTTAAAATGGAGTCCAAATGCTAGCGGTGGTAGCCTTGTAAACTGAATATGCAGTATTATGTTCTGCATCATCACTTAACAATGAAAAATTAAACATTACTTCCATTTACTTAGGCTACAATGAATATCTTTGGTGCTTTATGAATTACTGAAATGCCCTTTCATGCCAAAGTAAAAGCAAAGAAATAAAAACTTCATACACCTACAAGAGAACAAGCCTTTTCGTTTTACAAGTCTTTTTGAGTCAGAGACCAACACGTGCTTATGCCTTTCTAGTGTAGTCTGGCCCAAGACAAGAGAAAATGAAGTATTGCAGAGTACATGAAAGCAAATTAATTCACTGGAAAAGTCCCCTGCAGGTCACTCCTGGAAGGCACAGAATCAGCCCTCTCCAAAATAATCACTTAGCAGCATTTCAGAAGGTCAGGTCAAGTGGTCTCAGCAGGAGATGGAACTGAAAGAAATACTTTCCAGTGTCCATACTTCTCTCTATGACAGATGAAAATGGGGTTTTAATGCAGAATAGCAGTGCAGGAGAGGTAAGGGAGTTTTCGTATAAAAGGAAAGCATAGTCAGAGAGAACATTCCTTCAGAGAAAGCAAAGCAAAGAAAAAGTCATCACTTTTTTCTTCCCACTCTTAAGGTGAAAACATTAGGACCCCATAGACCAATATAAATGAATTTAATGGAGAGATTCCTAAGAACTCTGGTGGACTTTGGAGTTATACTGAACTTCTGGTGTTTCATGGACAGGCTGGTGGAATGTGGGTAGGAGTGATCCATTCCTCTCTTCTTAATTCCAGGAATAATGCAAGCGGTTGATCACAGACCTTTGGGGTCATGTCCTGCTTGTCCCATGTCAAAAACTATGTAGGCTTTTGGGGTGCTGACAGTTTCCTTCCTCTCTCCCCTTCACAATAACTGTGAACTGAAATGCAAACACACAAAGCAAGACAACGCTGTCGAGGCAGATAGAAATCAGGAGGTAGAACACACTACACTAGCTGGTTATGGTGCTTGGGGAGACATGAAGCATTGCTGAGATGGAGTGTTTACAGAAAAAAATCCCACAGCTCATATTTGTATTATGTATTTATAAATTCCTGGAACTCAATTTTATAGGGTTTTTGATTAATGGCTGTACTGCAGTTCAGCTCCAAGCCTATTGAACTTACTGTACTGGAGCTGAGCAAAACATACACTAGCCAAATATGAATACTACTACTGAACTGTGATTTAAAGGTGGTTCATTGTTCAAAAGTATTGCTGTGGAGGCTCTGCTTATTGTATATGTAGAGCTCAGAGCTAAAGGAGGGCCTCTCAGAAGCCTTCTTAAAGTCGGAGTCAGATATGTGTTCGTCTCAGATACCTCCATGGCAGAACAGGTGGAGAATAACAAAAAATGCTGTGAATTCCCCATGACTTTTACAATAACGTGGGTGCAGCTCTTGTTGATGTACAGGTTCTCCTAATTATATATTTATGTCACTTCAATCACAGTATCTTCCAGGAGCACGGCCAAATGCTTGATTTTCTTATGCTGGTTATGTGTGCCAAGTGTTCCCACACTGTGGTATTTGACATTAGTGCTGTTTCTCCCACACTTCAAAGAAGACATCTGTGGTTATGGCTGGCAAATGCCAACTTAATTGTTGATTATCATAATAATATAGTAAAAGCAGTCTTATTCTGTTGAGGTGGGAGTTACTTCATTAAATGCACTCCGTATGGCTATTACAATTTGTGAGGCGAAACTTGACGCCTGTAATCTCTTGGTGTGCCAACTGGAGTCAAAGGAAGGCAATGTAAAAAAAAAAAAAATTAAAAAAAAATGGATGGGAAATCTGAAGATTTGCCAACATGGAGAGAAACTTCTTGGGTTGTGGCCTTCCCAGACAATGCAGCCTTTGGTTGTAAGATGGAGTCACTTTAGAAGGTGCAAAGTGTTAGTCCTCAGAGCTGATATGCAAGAAAAGGATCAATAGGATATTTCAGCCACCCTGTTCTAATAGTGTCTCATGAAAAATGAACCAGAAAATTGACAATTGTTTTTAACAATACAAATCTTTAGAAAACAAAAAAAAACATTTTTACTCCCTTTGAAAATATAGGAGTTAAGGCAACTGTATTTGTTTCATCTCACTTCTTTCTGAGTATAGCATAAAGAAGAAGCTTCATACGAAATTTGGAAATGCTCAGATTCTCTCTGTTAAGAGAATAGTCCCTTCTTCCATACACGGTAGCAACAACAGCAAAAAGACCACCCCCCTACACACAGAATAAATCCTGGAAAACTGAATTTACAAGTAAAAATTAATACTGAAGAATTGTTTCTGAGATTTTCTCCTTTAGTAGTTTGGCTTTGTGTTTTTCAAAACATGAAACAGTTGTAACGATGCTTGCTTGTTAAATAGCCCCAGTCCAAAAAAAATGAAGAGGTATAGAGTTGCTGAAATTCATTTAATTACACTTTTGCAGCATAATGGGCTTGACATGAAGACAAGACTTAGTCTGTTTTTAATGAAAATGTTACTAGTTGTTATGACTGCGTGCATTTGGATGAATGTCCTTTATTGTTAAGTCTAAAATATTATACATAGGTAATTAGCATGATCCATTTATGGCAGAATTACATCTCTTCTTGTTTTGTTTGTACTAGGTTTCTTCAGTACTCATTTTTGATTAATTTCATTTTTACTTAGCTCCTCTTATTTTCTTTGAGCTTTGCAAGGCATAGTGGCTGTCTTTTCTTACTCAGGGCACTATTTTGAAAGATAACTATTTGGAGTGACTTGTGTGTTTCTTTTTAATGAAAACTTTTATTTCTGTCTGTTGAGGTCCTTGGTTTACAGATGGTTCAAATATAAAGCAGCATTTTTCGTGCTGTGCCACACTGTCTCTTGCACTGCTGTGATGGTTTAGTCACAACTAATGGCTGTCAAAGAAATGAGACTCTGATTTATTATTTTGAAAGTCCCTGCTGCATGATTTAAGGATGCAAAGTGGGCCAGCCACCAGTGTCAGACACTGCAGCAGACGGTCAAGCTCCAATAGGAGTGACAGACAGTCATAAAGTTGCCATGTGAATGGGAGAATATTGGAAAACGAAGTTACAGTGTGAGTTTGTTAACTCCAGAGGGAAAAAAAAAAAAAGTTAAAAAAGGTGGTTTTTTAAAGAGGAAAGCCAAAGACATGACGAGTGTGTTCACGTATCTATACACCGTAGAGATTTTATATTTAGATATATCCCCAGACTTCTCAGGCTTTGAAAGTAGGGATGATGTAAGGCATTGTGAGTGAATTTGAAAGCACCAGAACTTAGATCTGAGCCTAAGGATTTGAATGAACATGGTATGTAGAGGACCACACTGGACAGTCAACTTATTCACAAACTGGTCATCCAAGTCATGTTGGATGTAGTTATGTCTGGGAGTATCAGGGACCAAAAGGATGGAACAGCCATGAGTGACTTCACTCTTCAACTGCCAGAACTAACATCTCTTTGACACAGTACTTGGATGAAAGATGTAAAGAGATGACAACTCCCCCTGTTTAGTATAGCTGTGTGTATAGTGGATTTAGAGGATAAACTCTGGACTCCAGTATCTTGACATACTGTATTACTGGAAATTTGAAGGATTAGGGAATATCACATGGATCATGTATTTTCATCCTGACTCATTAAGTAATTTTTAGTAAGTGCTCACAAAGGCTTCCCCAGTGTTTCTTCACAGCTTTATCAGTCCAATTCCATCTCACCAAAGGAGACAGACAGACTCCCACTGGCTTCTTTTGGGGCGGAGTTGGTCCTGAAACGTGCTACATGCAGTATTACAGCTATTAGTTTAGAAGCTCAAAACAGCTAAAAGCATATTAACAGAGTGCATGGATGCTCATTAATTGGAATACTTTCTGTATAAATTGTATTCATTTTACGGTTCATGTTTCTGGCTGTCAGATTACAAAGCAGTCACCAATAAAAAAGGCAGAAAAGACTAAGAAAAGCACATGATCAGAGTCTCTGATTATGTCATATATCTTGTGTGACAGGAGAACAAGGACAGTCTGCCTTAAGGACCAGTGAAACTATGATCACGTAACACTGTTCACACTTCTGTATGTCCATTTTTTTAGGCTGATAGCTTTTTTTTTTCCACTACTATACTTTATCAACCGTGAGCCATTTTTACGCTTTCTCAAGTAAATTTAGTATGAAAATTTAAGGAAAGGACTTTCTGAAACATATTGCAGTGATTCTACACACTAACTAACAAACATATTTGTTTTTTAGGAGAACAAAATTATCAGCAGAAGGTAGTTCTACACAACCTTCACGTGCTAAGTCTCCTCGTGCTACAGTTTATCAGCGTAGGGCATATCATACCGGATTCTAGTTTTTATCAATTCCGCATTCCAGGAAAGCTGCGTCTTTGTCAGACAACACAGTAGCAGGACTTTTCCAGATGGTGGATGCAGAGCAGAGAGGCAGAACACTCATTAGTACTCCTCAAATCTCTATAGTGTTTAAAAATGTTGAGCCATTTCTCAAAGGACAAGGACTCTATAGTTATTGTCACCTCCCAGAGTTACAGAGCTCTTTGGTAATCCATTCTGAGAGCTGCAAAGGCACCAAAATACTTCTTGGCAACCAAAGGTGTGAGCATCTTTAGCCAAGTTTAAAAGTTCTACGCATGATACTGGCTTTTCTTCTTTGTTTCCAGAGGTGATGACTCACTGGGAGGAACTGAACACCTTTGTGTTCTTTCTTGAACTCACATTTTGGCTAGGTCATCGCTGTGAGGTGCAGATTCACAAGAAGGCTTCACTGATATTATTCCACTCACTACAAGCATTTTCTCATTGATAACAAACTGGAGACAATACACATAATTTCCAGTGTTTACATGGTAATGTAAACGTTTTGAGAATTAACATGGTCACTTTTTCATTTAGCAGAAATTGATTCTAAGTTGCCTTATGTGAAACCAAAAACAGATGTGTGATCAAAAAGTAGTGTCTGGATAAATTTTATTAGTAAAATCAGTATCATGGTTTACATAAACAAGCCCAAATACGTGATCTACCATACCATCAGCAAAACCCACTATTAATATTCCCCTGGAGGCGAGGGGTGAGTAAGTTCACACCTTTCCCAAGCAGTGTTCAGGCTACCCACAGATCAATTGATCACTGTCTATACCAACCATGAGTCTACCAGGTCTTGTCTAGCAATATAATTTATAGCTGTATTCATGTAAACCTTTATTATAGATACTCTGCAACTAGAGAAATAGTAACAAGCAATAACCTAGCTTTCCCTAGGTTTTATTTTTAGCTTTTGTGACACAGATGAGTGAAATGTGCAGTTAAAACAAAATATCTAAATATATTTTTGCCCATACATGAATAAATCCATGGGAGCCTTGGGTACCAGAGCTGTCTTTATCTCTCACAGCAGCTTCTACGACAAACACAGTCTCTCAGTTTATACAGCGTACTCCACAGTATCGCTGAGACAAAGCTAATTAGTATTATCATTCCCATTTCACAGGTAGAAAAGTAGCTGTAGAAAGCTGTATTCTTTTATTTCCGAACCACTACATGCACTCTATCTACCCAAGGTCAAAACTACGGTGAAGGTGAAACAAATAGACAAACAAAAAACTTCATCTGCACTTCTAAGAGTCAACTTCAGCAAATACATCTTTGACTAAAAACTAGCATGTCTTGTTTTTGCTGGTATAACTTTGTGGCAGCTACATGTTCACCAGCAATGCTACAATAAAAAAATGAAGTTAATTTTAGCAGGGTAAACAAGTCCTTAATGTCTTTCCCAAACTTTTAAAGGCAATTCCCAGGGGAGTTAGGAGCTGAACACAGGTTAGTGGCCTTAAACTTTCTGACTAGTTACACTCCTTTCTGACTAGTTGAACACTGTGAAGAAATCCTGCAATTTTTCTGGGAATTGTCAGCTTTCAGTTGGCCTCAGCAGTACTTGAAGTCATGTACATTTGGAAAGCCACAGATACAGTCTGCAAGATGGCAAAGCCCAGTTCTGATAAGACTAGATATTTGTAATATTTTTCTCAGAGTATATGAAAAGCCAGATTTTTACATTGGTTGTACATTATTCAGTTACTTGTGGTAGATTTTTAATTATTATTGCTATTGCAGTAACATCTGGAGGCCTTCATCAGGATCTGATCTGGCCTCACTGCCCCAGGACTGTAAGACACAACTTTTCTGAGTTAGAGTCAATGAGACCCCGCAGACTTCATCATGTAAGGGGAGAGGAAGTGGGGACATGCTTCTGGCATCTGGGGCTGGCAAGCAACCAAGATGCTCTGGGATTGTCCGATGGGCACATATCCAGTCAGGAGAAGGGCCATAGCACGAGGCTGCAGCTGAAAATAAAATCTTCTCCTAAGGCTGCTTTCACACGCAACCCCATGAGGTGAAATACTCAGCTGCAATGCAGGCACATGACACTTCTCCTGCCCCGTGACCTCAGTTAATCCAGCGTGTAGGTTCACAAAGCAGCAGTGAGGCTGCAGAGTGTTTGATAAAGACAGGACGTTTGGCCTTTCCTGCTCAGGAGTGATAGGAGCCTCACTCTTACTGGTCAAGATCTGTCAGAGCTCACGTACAGGCACGAAGTTAAGACGTCAGTCTCCATTCCACAAAACTCAGAATCCGACAGCAAAGATTTATTGCATGGCTTAAGGAAACAAGGCAGGGGAGGGGAAAGGCTGACAGGAGAAGGGGGCATATTTATGTATGTAGCTGGGTGCTCAATTCGCAGCATAGCCCCAGGCAGTCTGTACCAGCAAACACAGCAGTAAGCTGTATGTGGCAATATATATTTTTGTTTGCTCAAACTGTAAACAGTGATGACAGCTGGGAGAAGTGAAAAGATGGGTAGGAGGTAGGTGAGGAGAGTCTTTTTTAAATTTCTCATGAGGAAATAAATTTATCAATCTCAGAACTGGTGAAAAAGTGTAGTGGCATCAAAAACATAAAACAATTCCTGCATGACACAGGTTGACAATCGAGGTTTGTTGGGTATTTCCACTGAAGCATTGGAACATTTTCTGTTAAGGGCCAGATCCTCACAGAGTAATGACACTAGGCAGTGATACTATACCATGGAAGACCTGACCATCTAGGCAAAATTCAGATGCCTGTATTGTCAAACAGAAAGGGCTTCCAAGGCTTTTAAATACTTGTACCTCACATGCTTTGGACAATATTATAAGCTGTTATGATTTCACTGTAATGATACTATCCTACAGGTCATTGGTTTGCTAGTATCTAGCAATCAGATGAGATTCTCACCGTGTAACAACCGCACCATAGAACCTAGTCTTCCCAAATTCCTGAAAAGGTTTTGAGTCAGAAAAGTCCAATCAAATAAATTCAAACCATGTGGAAAGAAAGTCTATTAACCTCAAAAAATTAAACAATTTGTGTTTCTAAACATATTTTTTGTTTGTTTATTTCTTTCAAAGTTCAAGTTGAGCAAGTTGTTTTGATCTGTTGAACTCAAAATATTTTCAGATGGTCAAATTGTAAACTTCTTGACATTGATTCATGTTTTCTCTTGCCAAATTTATGACTTTTAACTCTCTGAGACTCCCTCAGTTTTGGGGATTCTTTTCTTAATTTTAGGCAGTACTTCAAACACTGCTTCATTTCATCTTTCTACCTGAAACGTGCTCCAGTGATTTAAAGCATTTTTGACCTTTTGTAATCCCAAGATTTAGCTTTAAGTTACCATTTGTTTGGTTTATTTGTTCTATGTGTTTAATCTTGTTTCCTTCTCTATTTACAATTCTACTCAATATAGTTTCCTACCTGCTTCTCATCAGCAGAGCATGTGACTGTACTTTGATTTGTTGGGATTGTTGAAATTTTCTTGTATTTTAAATGCATATTCTACTCTATGTTAAAGAAAACTGGACAGTAAAGTAAGCTTTTTCTTCTGAGTTTAAACAGGCTGACAAAGTGTTGCAGTCTACACCGAAAACTTAGCGTTGCAGTAGACATTTCTACTGAGTGTGAAGTGAGGATTTCTTTATGAAGGGCTTGGAATCAAATGTCCTGTAGAAACAAATTAAGATAATGATAAATAACAGAAATACCCAAGATGTAATTTGTGTAGGTTCTTCAAGCTGAAATGAAAAAGCTAAATCCAAGCACAGGGTCTCCATACCATGGCATGCTGAGTTCAAAACTAAGATCCTGACAAAAACTTTGGCTTGTTGATTAGCACTTGCAGTTTAGCACTAAGCTACGGTAAAACAAAATTCATTAATGGTACTACTCAAGGAAGTGTACTGCTGCAGACTGATTGTAGCCATCAAGAGCTACATGTGCAATATCTCAACAGGCTCAATATCTCAACCCAGGAGCTGCTCTGGTTACTGCTTATATTGGCTCATTTCAGTCCAACTCTCTGTCACACCACAGGCCTCCCAGGGCCTTGGGCAGGTCAGGTTATTTCTTTGTATTGTAACAGTTACTCACCTGCAAAAGAGGAATAATTGGAGTACAGTACAGCTTCATGGGAATATCATGAAAGCAAATCCCATAAAGATACCAAATCTCAAGTTTTATAAAGCTGAGGAGAACAGAAGAAGGGGTTGTCTAGAGCCACCATTCTGCCAGTTGCCTATGCCAATAAAGCTGTCTAATGGGATGACAACACATGGCAAGAAAAGGGATTGAGCTACCAATAGAGCCATGCCCTTTCCCAAGCATAATCTGTACGACACAAGGACTTTGCAGCAGCCTGCCGGTGTCAGTGCTGTACAGGTTGAGCTAGTCTAGCAGACATTTTTATTTTAAAAAATCAAAAGGAAAAGCTCTAGTGTGGATCTGGCCTGGGCCTACAAATGGGTGTTTGCCAGGTTGACTCCATCCTCCCAGCACTCCTTGTAGGTAACAGCCACAAGAGGTATGATTACCTTCCACAAGCAAAAGCAGGCTAAAGGGGAAAAAAACCATTTCTGCCGGGACAGATTCAGAGAGTCTTCTGCCCATATGGTTGTGTCAGAGGCAGGAAGAGGTAGTTCAGGCCTGACTGATCCTGTTATAAAGCAGTGCATCTTTCAGATAGACCTCCAGATAGGTAAAATTTCACAGCTGAACTGGTAGAACGTTTCTATGTGATCCCTTTTAAAACTGTTTCTTTGATATTTCTTTTTCTATCAGTAGAACAAGCACAAGCTAAACTGATAGCTACCAGATTAACTTCCTGAAAAGATATTGCAGTAGGATTATAGATTTAAATATTTGAAGTATGTGAATATTGTGAGAACAGAATCAGAAAGAGATGGGGACTCTCTTTGATTACTCATGTTTTGTTTGTACAAGTTTACTTGTATCAATTGCAGTGGAGTTTACCCCAGTCTAAACTAGTATTAGAGAAAGAGGTAAGGCAAAGGGAACATCAAGAGTTCACAGTGAAAATTTTTGAATTAGCTAGTGAAATGAACAGTCTGGAGAATTTTTAAGTCCATGCATGTCTTACACAGAAGTCTGATGGGAAGATGGGAAGACATAAAGAAAATAATGCCTGTGAAGATGCTAAATGTAATGCATTCCAATAAAAAATGCATCAATGGAAGTATTTGCCCAGGAAGAAATTTATGTTGTATGCAAAGCATAGAAAAATACTTGGAAAACCACTGTTAACAGAAAAAATTCCTCCTTGGCATCTACTCCAGAGAATAATAACCAAGAAAAAAGAAGATAATAAGCTTCTGTGTTGCATTACTTTAAAAATTCACTCAAATGAAAGCAAGTAGTATAATAATGAACTGAGTCAGAGAACTGTTCAATTAGATGTATAATGTAAGGGAGTTTATAATAGCAACACTTGGAAAGAAAGACTTAATTGGGCTTATTGCTATGGAAAAGGGAAAAAAGCTGTGTTGAGTTAAATGACATTTATAAAATAGGAGGGACTGATCAAACTGATCCAGATTAGTCCTACACAGCAGTAAGACCTTAAAATTAGGTCATGGGGATGAAAGGAGAATTTAGTCTAGACTATTTCATACAATGGCTATGTGACATATGGAACATGTTACCCTAAAGAGCAAGGAGCAAGAATGTTTTCAAGAAAGAAAATGACAGGGAACTGCATAAGGAAATTTCCAACCATGGAAAGGAAAATCCTTCAAAAGGAATACAATTCCTATTTACTTATGTATTAATTTAAAGTGGTCAACCATTATCTGCATTCTGAAGGGAAATTATGATAAACCTTATTTCTTCTTTTCCCCTCCCTAACTGTGGTCTTTCTGGGATTTAGTTTGTTTTGTTTTCATTAGAAGGGCTGCAATTTTGCCTTCCAAGAACACAAAGGACAAGAGGTAATAAAATGTTAATGGCTATGTATTTCTCCCAACGTGGTTTAAAATCTTCATTCTTTGTGTTATTTTTTGCTTTCACTCAGAGTTTTATGAGTGTGAAGCTTTTTTAGTATAAAACGGGTGCTTCATGTCTTTTTCCCTATCTTGAAAAACTGCATATCCTGAAAATGTTCTCATTAGTCTGTCTAGAATTAGACACTGGCAAACGTTCACCAGAGCAAGCCACGGGACAATTTGTGATAGTACTGGTGGTCCTGTCCTGCTGTACTTGAGATCCTTGAACAAGTTCTTACTCAACCTCCCTTCCAGGTATCTCAGATCCTGTCTCTTGCATTACACACTGGGCTAAAGAGGTGCAGTGGTTTTTTTGATATCTGTATACCGAGTTCCAAACTGTAAAGTAATGTCTTAAGATAGATTCAAGGACTAAACTAAGTAGAAAAAGAGAAAAGATGAAAATAGGCCAAAATTACAACCTCTCATCTGAACCCTTTCATCCAGTAGGAGAAACCAGATTTCACTAACAGCCTCCGATTGCCGAATTCACAGTGATGCAAATTTACCTCACCTAACACAAAGCATACCATTTAGACAACTCAGCACAGTTAGCCAGAATGGATATTTGCCTTCGGTGCACACATGGGAAAGGCTCTAAATTTAAACCTCTATGATGTGAGAGGTTTAAATCCCTCAATGCAACTCTGGAGTTCTGGAACTGAAACTGAAGGAAAATATTGAAAATTAATCCAGAACTGTAATTATAAATCTTGAACCTAGGACCTTGTTTTAGCACAAAAGTTTATCTTCAGTTTAGAAACAAGGAAAAAAAGAATTGAGAGACCGCTATCTTTACACAGAGAATAAAACTCTCTTTTCCACTGCCAAAATTTACAGATTAGGAAGAAGGCAGTGAAATTTACAATTTATTTTTGTGTTAAAGGGTACTTGCATTTTAAGGTATTTCTTTCATTAGAATGTAGACAAACTAGCTCCCTTTCTTCAGTTATGTTATTTTCTTCCATCTGAACCAGTAAAACAGATTACTCCAAGTTTCACAGCAGAGACTCGTATTTTCCCTAAATTTAAGGGAAATAAAAGAATTTGGAGTAATTATGATCTTAGTTTCAGGTTGTTCATAGAACACACATAGAACAAGAAGATGGTTTGGTTTTATCACCTTGTTGTTCAGAAACTTCCATATGCTTCCTTACTTCATTTTTGCTAGAGATCTGACATGGAAAGATCTAAAGACATAGTCACATTTTCTTCTAACTAACAAAGTAGCACCACTTGAGTCAATAGAGTTATTTTAAGTCTAAACAAGCAACTAAATCAGAAGACACAGCATTTTTTTCTTAAATTCCTCCAGTTTATCTGGAATCATGCTGATTGTGAGCATTAACACCTGACCCATTCCCTATTGGATTTCCTCATAACAGCTTACCAGTACTGACATTAACTTACTGAGCCAGCTCAGACACTATGCCAGATTATGACCTCAGTTATATGCAACTCAGTCTAGAGTCGCCTGCTTTCTATGTGACCAAAAGCAGAATTTGGCCTTGGGTTCAATTTTTAAGAGTTGCATACACACAGTTGTCTCCAAGCATAATACCATTTAAGAATTTAAAATGGGAATAAGTGTCCTTTGCAATTTTCCTTAATTTCTATCAGTCCCAAAATATCTCCCTTATCTTTTGTAAGTAACTCTAGCACAGTATTTTGCTTGTCAATCCAGCCTCTGCTCAGGCACTTCAGTCACATAGTCCAGATGATCTGAATCCCCTAGTCTTGACCTGCCAGGTTCTCTTCTGCTTTCCACTCACCTATATCTCAATTGAAACTGCACTGTAAGTTTGGAATCACAAGCTGTAGGCTAACAAGAAAGAAGCCTTCATGACATGTTTGAGAAAGACATGTCTGAGGCTTGATGTACTTTCAGCCAGAGCTGTAGGTTTAGGGTGAGATGATGGTAGCATTGGACTGAAAAGAGGTATGTTTGTGCTTTTGCCTTTTTCTGGGAGGGAAAAGGAGATATTTCCTGCGTATATGTAGGCTTCCCATCAGTGCCAGCCCCAGGAAAAGTTGTCTTCCATTGGAAAAGCCCTTTACTCCTGCTTGTAGCTCAGCAAAGCTCTTTGTGTTCCCACTGTCAAAAGGGCTTGAGAACTTATTATCCCCTTTACATCCAGTTATCCCAAGATGTTGGCTGGCCTCTCACCTTTAGTAAAGAGTTTCCCCATATGTTTGCCTCCCAAAAGTTCCTAAGGATGTGATTGCTTTGTTTTGTTTTCGCAATGGGATCCCTTCCATATTTTCTAGTAACAGATTGAGATCAGTTTAGGAAGATAATGGTCTTTCACAGGTTTCAGTGAACACACTCCCCCGTTTTCTAGCACTGGTGGTGTTGTGCATCGTTTTAACATGGGCCTTTAAATTGGAATCTGTACAGAATGCACTTTCTAGGTTAAACTCACCGCACGTTGCCAGGGGCAGTACCTAGTCAGAAGGGAATAGAAGAGGGAGGGAGGAGTGTCCCTCACTCTCCCCCTGGCTTTGCTCCCGCGACTGTTCAAGCTCAGCTTGCTCGATGCAACTCTGCCTGCAGGAAGGAGCACAGGGGCTGCTCACCCAATACTCCCTGCTGAGAGGAAGGGGGTGGGGAGCGGGTGTTAAGATGACAAAAGTGCAGAGAGCCCAGGCTTCACCCCAGTCCGCTTCTTCGCTAGCCAAAGTAGCTGGCTGGGAGCATGGGAGAGTAAACTGCTCCATGAAAAACAAAAAAAAAACCCCAAAAAAAACAAACCAAAAAAAAAAAAAAGAAAGAATTTAAAAAAAAAGAGGTTGAAGTAATTGACTTTTGTAGCAGAGCAAAGGGAGTGCGTGGTGGTGGAGGGAAGATAGGGAGGAACTGTGACTGACTCAATATATTCTGTGCTCTGCTCCTGGGGAGACACAGCTGTGCATCTCCCCTTCTATAGGCTATACTGTAAAGTTACACCGTCGTCCAAAGTAAGCATCCCTAATTCTCTCACTTCCTGAAGCACAACAGCATTTGGCTTCTTTTTAATCAGGGATTTCTACTGTGCAAATTGAAGTCTAAGTCTAGGCTTTTCCTATGTGCAGAATTAAGAATCTCTCCCTTGATTGCTTTGTTGGTTCCTGGGGAAAACTACTGAACTGTTACAGCCGATTTAGGTTGGCCTGCTCCTTTTTTAAGGTTGATTCCAAGTTATTCTTAATTCCTCAAGGCACCTGAGATCTTCTGCATGAGCCAGACATGGACACCTTTGGCAATGTTTTCCACATTCTTTTCCCTTCCTCTGCTTGATTCCCAGTTACTTTTCACTTCACTGGAGTAAGGACTGTTTCCCTTTTCTGCTCTTCAGTAGGAAGAAATATGGCAGGGAAGTACTTTTGATTTTGGCCAACTGACTCAATGGGCTTTGCCTGGGGCAAGGAGAGCATTGGGAAGGAACTGAAGGAAGAAGCTGGTCCAGTGGGTAAAGCCAACCACAGCCTAGAACTCACGAGAGGAAGGTCTGAATATCCACTCTCCCATTCTCTTCTCACATGACCTGGAGATAGTCTAGCCTTGGAAAACTCACATAACCTGCCTGGGATTTAGTTTCCAAACATACAAAAAATAGCAGAAGGACTTTGTCAACAAAGTCTTTCTTAATTAAAAAAACCCAACTTCATACTGCAGCATCGCCATGCCTGCAGCAAGACTGCCAGCAGCCTTCTCTTACCCTCTGTTAGCTCTCAAGCACTCATAGCATCTGCTCTTGCAGTGAGGTATGTGTGTTCAAGAGTGATTTCTTGCCTCTAACAGCCGTGAACATCAAATCTCTTACAAAAGGAGTAAACTCCTGCATCAGCATCTCCTTAGCTCATATCTAATCTGAGAGTCAGTTATACAATGATGTAGCTAACCTTTGTGGTGATCAGATGTCAGTAGGGGTTTTTCAGGAACTATATTCCTATTCCTATATTTTCAGGAACTTTCTATTCCTAGTTTCCATACCCTGAGAGTTACTTTATTCCTGCCTTTCTATAGATAAGATTTTTCACAACCGTAATTTCTTCAGGAAGAAGAAATTTTCTAAAAAGGTCTACTAGTTATTGGCTGTATGAAGAGAGGCAAGGGCAGCTGCTGTATATCTCATTTGCCTCCTTCCCATGCCCAGTTTAAAACATTGCTTTTCTATCAGATATCTGGAGATCATATGCCTGGCAAGAGACAGCATGTGTTAAAGTACTCCCAGTTCTAAAATTCTTCTTTTAAAGAATTTTGGCAAGGAGGAGGCAGGAGGCATTGTGTATCAACAGCAAAATGGCATCTGGATGAAAAGATAAGAAAAAGCACGGTGCTTTCCAAAAACCAAGTCAGTTTTCAGATGAATTCTGGACCTTCCAGAAATGCAGATCCTGTATTAGGGCAGTAGGAGAACACAGAGACCACTCTAAGACTTTGGAAGGGAGGGCTTAATTTTGCAAATTAACAGATACTTTGGATGCAGTTTAGCAGAGCATTCAACTATGAGCTAAACTGTGAGCAACCTAAATTTCAGTGGGGCAACTCATAAGCTTAAAAATCACTCACTCTGATAGACTGGGACCATCCTTGAGCATTAACCCCTAAATACGATCAAACTCACAGTAAAGTGTTAACTGAGAGTTAAAATTAGAAAACTTCTGTGTCTTGAGGAGAACTGCGTCCTGGAAATATTATCCACATGAACATTGATGAACTAGGGGACTCACAAGCAAAATTCCACTTCAGGCAAATTTTTATAAGGGAAAAAATGCAGAGTAGCAAGATTTACCAGAACACTCTTTACCCTCAGGACAGGCCTACGTGTAAACAATTTGCTATAAAGCAGTGCCTATTAGTAAAATGACTTCTCTAAATGGGCAATTCAAAAGATTCAGATGCAATGGGGAAAAGGGCAGGTTTTTCATGGGCACGCATTATATTTGTAACCTCTTTTCCATTCGAAGGATTCAGGGGTGTCGCTGTGTAGATGGGAGCAATTCTGGGAGAGACATCATGATTTCACAGAGTAAAACTGAGGAAGGTTGTTGGGGGAGGTGATCTTCCATATCAGGCCAGCCTATTTAGCTTGTCAGAATAGATAAACTTTTAGGCATACAACTCTTTTTTAATCTAAAGGCTTACATTTTTTGCAATGAACCAAACTTCCAACTTTATATTTGCCCCCACAGCACTTACCTTTATTTTACCAGAAATACAAGATTTGTTTTCTCTGAGAATGACTTTAAAAACATAATTTTATGTTGGTTGAGAGTAAGCTCCTGCACCTATGCAAAGACCATGGAAAAGGTATTAATTATATACTGGAATGCTGATTTCTCACTATATTCCTGATGCAAACGATTGAGTTTTGTGCTATATGTATAAAATATGGATTAAACATCAGCTGTCTCTGTTCACATCGTCACTCCCCCACACTCCTTACTGTGCAAAAGCTTTATCCACAGCATCACAGAATCACCTAGGTTAGAAGAGACCTTTTAAGATCAGTTGACCAACACCCCAAGGTCTTTTTCCACCAGGCAGCTCCAGCCACTCTTCCTCAAGCCTGTAGTGCTGCCTGGGGTTGTTGTGACCCAAGTGCAGAACCCGGCACTTGGCCTTATTGAACCTCATTCTGTTGGTCTCAGCCCATCCATCCAGCCTGTCCAGATCCCTCTGCAAAGCCTCTCTACCCTCCAGCAGATCAACACTCCCACCCAACTTGGTGTCAACTGCAAATTTGCTGAAGGTGCATTCGATCCCCTTGTCCAGATCATTGATGAAGATGTTGAAGAGAACCGGCTCCAGTACCGAGCCCTGTGGGACACCACTCATGATTGGCCGCCAACTGGATTTGACTCCATTAACCACCACACTGTGGGCCTGGCCCTTCATCCAGTTTTTAGCCCAATGGAGAGTATTCCCATCTAAGCCATAAGCAGACAGTTTCTCCAGGACAATACAGTGGGAGACTGTATCAAAGGCCACCAAGCGAGTCACTTTGTCATAGAAGGAGATCAGATTTGTCAAGCAGGACCTGCCTCTCGTGAACCCATGCTGACTGGGCCTGATCACCTGGGCTTCCTTCATGTGCTGCATAATGGCACTCAGGATGATCTGTTCCATGATCTTCCCAGGCACCGAGGTCAGACTGGTTATCCAATTCATGCTGAATTCAGTGAGGTCCTGTTGGTGGTTTTAAAGTATTTGGATCAGGTCTCGAGTCCCGTTCTTGAGAACTCTACATCAGATACTTTGCACCTGGAAGTCTAACGACACTTCTATTCAGAGTTTTGTGAACCTCTGAGGGAGAAAGAAAGGCAATTCAGAAAGCAAACTTGGATTCACAAAGTGGCCATGGATGTATTTCTGTATGACTTTGAAGAAACCTGGAGCCATGGGCTTTTGTAAAGCAAACCCAGGTGCAGTTCTGGATTAAACAAATTCAGACTTCCCCACCAAGCCTTTTGCCACAGTCACAGTCCCATGGAGCACACCTGGGCTGGCAGTGCATTGTGTATGGAGGCACAGCAAGACTCATAGCCCGTGCTTGGAGAAACTCTCAAGCAGCAGGGCGGTTCCTTCAAGCAAATCGTACCTTAAAAGCTTAACTCCTAAGAGGCAGTGTTGTCCTAACTTTGCTCATACCGTCAAGGCAAACATCTATATTCAAAGGTCACATTAGACCTACCAGAAAACCAAAGAAATGTTTGGGTTTTTTTTTAACAGAAATATCTCGGGTTAACTTCAGGACTTTCTTTTTATTCTAACCAAACAAAAGCTCATTTAATTTCTAGTTACTATACCCTATTATTGTATTTCAGTTTCCTTGTGGGTGTGAGTTCTCTCTGCACCCATAAACTAAGGTTAAGGATGCAAAATTTTTTCATACTGAGACTAACATTTTTGAAACTGTAACTCTTGTTTTATTCCTTTTCCTTGCTTGATTTCACTCTTTTCCTTGCTTCATGAAAAAAAAAAAAAAAAAAAGGAAGGTATTACAGAAGTATTACAGAAGATGGAATTTTTCAGTTTCTAGAGAAAAAATAAAACCCCTTTGGTTTTCAATGTAAAACACAGCAAAATAATGATCTTGTAGTTCACAGTTTGAAACAATTTTCTTCTTGAGTTTTTCAATATCACAAAATCTTTAAAAAATCTTTTTAAATTGTTTTTTCTAATTTTTTTTTCCTTAAAATGAGTTGTCCAGTGGGAACATGTGAATGTGAATGTAAATGTGAAACCACGTCAGATCATCCTACATCACAGGGTCTCTAGAAAACTGCTCTTTCATAGCTTAGTAGGAGAGGGAAAACAATCTGAGAGGTGCTTCCCTTCCTACTACCAAGGTAGTCAAAACCCACCTCCTGCATTTAAAAACAGGATGAGGGAAATTGTTGTAGATGTGCATACTTCACCTTAACCCTTTCCCTAACTTCCCTTGCTCTTTCCAGAAGGATACACCAAATACAGTCATGCCTCTGATATATCCCAAGGCCAGGCTTGAACCCCCCAGAATTGTGGGGAGGTGAAAGAAGTGAGTTTCATCTGGACAACTGCTCTCAACTTCAATTATGGAGAGCTTAAGTCCTCAAAGTATCTCTCTGACAAAAATAAGAGGAATTGCAACTATTGCCTGACTTTAATACAAAACAATTAATCAGCCCTTTGGTTGAACCAAAGTAGGTCCAGGTTGACTTGAAAGGTTAATGGATCTTCAAACTGTTTTTAAAAAAAGATTTAGATGGAGTTTCAGGGCTGCAACGAAACATGAAACCAGACCTTTTTGTTGTGGCTTTGGGCTTGTTACAAACATCTTGCAGAGCTTGAAAACTGCGTTTGATGATCAGCTTAACTTCCTTTTCCTTAGTTTAATCCCATTTTTTGTGATTGTGCTCCTTTGCTCCACCCTGAAGTGAATGCTGTCTTTCACTAATGCTTACACTTTCTAGATCTTTGCACTGGATTCTCTGTCATGTCCCTTCTGCTTGCTCATAGCAAAATTTGCATGTTCAAGGCAATTTCCTCAAAGGTCAGTTATACAACCTTCTAGTCATTTTTGCTGCTCTTTCCTAATTTTATTTTCATTTGACAATACCTTCCAACTTTCAAGAAGTGTTCCCAATTTTTCTGCTGCGCTAGAAAAAGTGGCAATGCCTTCATATCTCTGCAATGCAATGCCTCAGTATTTGCATTTTTTAAATACTGTGCCTTTCCAAAGATTTAGATCATTCCTGGGTCTGCTCAGGTATTATTCCTTTCTAAATTTCTTTTCCCCTCTGCATATCATTGTTTAATATCAGTATTCCCCCAGCATGCTAGCTTGCAATTTCTACTTTGACTTTCATTTTGTAATTTTCTGCCAATATTTATGTCTCCATCTCCACAGCAGAGGTCATATTTCTCTTTGCTCCCTGTTGTTTGCATTGTCTCGAAATTCAGCTGCAAATTTAATTTGTTTGCTGCTTGACCTTGCCACTATTAACAAAGAGTAATGAAAAGAATGGCTAACACACAGTTTATCAGCTTAAATATAGTCCTGGTGTTTTCTATGCTTCTGTTTTTAAATGACTTCTCAAAAAAAAAAGGAAGGAAAAAGAAAAAAAAGCAAGTGCAAAGCTTTGGGCAAATCTTTGGGGTTTGTACGTTTAGCACGGGTCTAGTTAAGTCATTGGAGTTTATTGATTTAGCTAGGGATTTCTTGTTACTTTGGACAGTTTTTAGAGCCACACAGTGAACAGCATGTAGAAATACTTCAGCTTTTGTGGAAATTGTTTACCCAGCTATGGCTTTAGTTCTTTGTCGTGACTAAGATAAGGCTGGCTGCTCATCTCGCATGGCATTGTTTATATTTCCCTGCATGCTTGTCATTGATCAATCAAACTCCCATACAGCATTACAGATGAACTCTCCTGATATAGGCAATGCAACAGTAAAATCCCAACTTGCAACATAATTTTCCAGCAGTATGAGCTTGAATATGTCATCTGACTCTGTGTATTTCAGTTTCTACTCTTTAAAATGGGAGCATTTAAAATGGGAGCTCCTACTTTGTTGGTATTAAGCAAGATAAATTCTTATGGAGCGCTCAAGTATAAGTGATGTGAGAATGGTAGAAGAAAACAGGATGATTTGCACAGAACATTTATGGAAATATATTTGTTAAGAGGCCTCATTAATCTCAAAACAGACAGGCATGTCCCATGCAGCATGCAGGTCATCAAACTACAATGCTGTTGTGCCTTGTGTGGAGAGGGGAAATTTTTGCTTTTGCCCTATTAGTAGGACAAAACCATCCAGCTCTTTGAGGCAAAAAGCAAAGGATATCAAGGTATATATTTAGAGTAGTAAAACCCCAACACCATTCCATAGAGCTCCTTACCTTGTAGATGTAGAAAGTAATGAACAGAGATTTTCATTTGACCAAACTCTACTGAGAAATCAGGATCCTGGCTTCCCAAACCCTTCTGACGTTCTCAATGCACAGATTAATTAGTCAACTTGTTAATACAAAATGATATACCATGACAGCCGGGGCAGAAATAGACAGGTGTAAATATCATGTCACCAAAAATGTCAGTGAGGAAGGGATTGAAACAGAAAAAGACCTCGTTGTGACTGAGAAAAGCCTGTCTAGTTCTGTAGTTGATTATAGACCTGGGGATGTAGCTAGTATGGCTGATATTGTACCGGACATTATTAATAGTCGAGTTCCTCAGTGGGATTGCTAGAGGATGCTGGGGAGTGTCAAATGCCTCCAGGGGGGTCTCAAGTGCCCTGAACTCCAGACAATGTCGGTGGTGCGGGAGGAAGGTGCAGGGCCAAAATCTAACAGAATTAACTTTGCACAAGGTGTGAGAAGCAGCTGCTGTTCCAAATAGTGAGGTAAGCAGTGAGGAACTGGTCCTGACCTTTCTCTGGGAAACGGGCAGGTATGTGTAAGGCGATTCACATTTTGATCTCCAAAAAGATATATTCATGGAAAGATCAACTGTAGACACACATGCCGTTGCAATCAGCTGTGTCTGAAATGAACCCATATTGCCAAAGTTCTACACGGCGCATTTAACTGTTCAGAAAACAGATTGCTCTTTGCAGCAGATGCATTATCACAACACTGTCCCTCAGAAAGATGTCACCAGTTGGGAAAGCATTCCTCAATGACTAGTAGGGTCATGATCACAATGGTAATCATAAATAGTATTGTGGACTGGTTCGAAGTGCAGATGAGCTTTTCATACTTGGGTGAACAGCTGTCTTGCTGTGGTTTGCTCAGCCAGCCTTTTAAAGAGGAAAAGGAAACATCAGTGACTCAGTAGGCTGAACTCCATTTCCATAAGAGATTAGGAATATACAATTCACTGGAGGCTATTGGAGCTCGGTGCTCAGATGTGTCTTCTCTTTTGAAGATATCCTTGAGTAATGCATGATTAAAAGCAACTGACCTGCTGCCTTTGGTGGCCTCATACTCACATACGATGTGTAGCTGCACTCCCCAGCCCATCTGCAAGATGAAGTTTCAAATTCCTTCGTTCTAACTTCCAGTTTGGTTGGCTCTGAGGCTGGGAGGGTTAACACTTAAAGCTGCCATAACTCAGTCCCACTTGATTTTTTTCTCTGAATTCTTCGGCTTCTTAGTGGCTCTTGTGAAAGTTTTAGCTTCAATCTGAATATGTTGAAATTTCCATACCTTGAGAAGTGGAAATTTTCAGGAGGGTCATAGCATCTTGGGAGCATTCAGCACTCTGCAGCAATCTACCTTAATAAATCCTTCTGCAGGCACATATTGTAAAAATAGTCGATTACTATTCAGAAACAGAGTGCAAACTTTCATATGCACTTATTTCGTAGTCCCATCTTTCTGAATATTCAGAATGCATCTGTACCTTTTCTTTCTCCCCATAAGAAGAGAGGAGAAGGGCTGCATTTCTTCTCAAAGTAGAAATTAGGATGAAGGAATCAACAGGCCATTCTGCTACTTGTTGGTTTCTGTGGGTTTGTGGAAACAGTGCTTAGCAAGCAATGAGAATAATTACACTCATCTTTGGCAAAAGGCTGAATAAGCTGTCAGCCACCACAAATGATCATTAGTTTCTCTGTCTGAAGAACAAAAGCTGCTCTTAAATTTTTCAGAAAGTGCCAAATACTTCAAGCTGACTTACATAAATCATGTCTGGTATTGCAATGCTGAATGTAAAATTCACAAGTCACTTTTCCTTCTATTCCAGTTTCTCTTCACAATGACTTAAAAGTAAATACTGGAAGTATCTCACAGTACTAGGATTTCATTACTTTCACAGAACATATTAAATGACACATTGCTCTTCACCTGTGTAGACTCTTCAGAGACTGATCAAAATAAAGCAATATAGATTTTCTTTTCAAATCACTGCAAACAAAATACAATAAACAAAGTTTTCTAACACTATGTAAAGTGTTGAGACTGAAAAAAAAGCAGAAAGTGATTTGCTAGAGTTTATTGGGCATTTAATTTACTGATGGAAGGAATAGGTAAGCCTATGTACGTCTCCTAAATTTGGACCTTCCATAAGACATCTGTGGTAGACAGAGAGCATTAATGCCCTACTAACATCACAGTGACAGGCAGGAATACAAACCATAAAATAGAGTAAAACTTAGTTACAGTTGAAAAATGGAACAACTTTGCAATGCATGAGCTTTTCCTTCCTGTGACATTTGTTTTTACCAACTTGGTAAAACCCAACCAGCTTGGGGGAATTTTTATACCGTTCTCCCAAAGGCTGAAAAAGGAGTTATTGTTGCTTGTGCTGGAGGAACTTCTGCTAAGGTCCATACAAGCCTGTGCTGCAGGAGCCTGGAAGTTAGGTCAGTCTGAGACAGGACACCTCTTTTGAAATCTTGCCTCTGAATGCCAGTCTCCTCTCGAGATAGATAACTTACTCACCGGGCTGTACTGAGTAAGCACTTTTCCTGTTTTCTGCATTGCATTGTGCAATGTTTGAAGCACGTCCAGAAACATCAGAGTGATTTGCTTTGAAAATATGAAAACATAAACATTTTAATGCTTTGCATTTTCCTCTCCTTTAATCAATTTAACAACACACCCCCAAAAAAAGCTACAAAAGGTGAATCATCTTCAATTTAGACAGGCACAAATTTGCATCTCGGGGAAAGAGCTATTTATCAAACACAATACTTTGCAGCCCTACAAACCAGTACACTTTTAAGATGTCATACTCAAAGTAGAACCAGGGCCATTAGCCAGCTGCAGTTTCCACTTCTCCTAGATAGAATAGGGCTTTATGCATATTCTGAGGTGCTGAATTTCATGGAAAACCTGACAATTTCAAGTGGCAATTTCTGAAAATGCCACTTACAAATCTACGAGGTGAACTATCTCAAAAGAACTCCCTGAAAACTGATTTCACCAAGTGTTTGTATTTTCTTTCCAAACTTTGAAGCCTGAAATATCTCAGCAAAATGAAAAGATTCGTTCCGAAACATTTTTAATTTGCAGCAAATAATTTGCCAAGCACAAATCAAACTACAATTGAGATTTCAGAGTATCTGAAATACCACCCTTCCTACTAAATTCACAAGACATTTTACATTAGATTCAGAAAATTTTTTTTTTTATTTTTTTTTCCATTAATGGGGTTCCTCCGTGGACAAGACAAATGGCTTATTCGAACTGCTGTAATTCTGAGGTCCCTAGCCCTTCCTTTCTGTGTGCAGCATGACATGAAAGAGAGTCTGCAGGCACTCCAGTCTTACTTTTCCCACCTCATCACCTGCTCCAACTTGTGTATTTTGCTAGTGCCACTTAGTTTTGAAAATAAGCAGACCAGTGATTACATGCAGCTGCATGTTGGCATGAATAATGCTTTCAGCTTTGGAGCTGAGCATTTTCAGAGCTTTGCTCACCATCCATTGGACTTGAGCGTCATGCTGCGTGGGGGTTAGCTCTTCTGAGCGCTGTAAGAAATCCGCTGAATGACATCTGTTTTATAATATTTCTACTGTTTTTAAAACCAAATAATTTACTGAGGGAAGACCAAATTGCACAGGAAGAAATCTTTTTACACAACACGCTCTGGGGTCTGAGATCCATCTACATTAAGTTAGTATTTATTTAGGTATGACAGTAATTGTATGGTAACTGAAAATCTTAGAATTTTTTTTTTTTTCCAAAGCATAACATTGCTGCAAGCAACAGTCTAGATTTAAGTGAACTCATACTGTGACAAACTGAGAATGGAGAAAACACATTTCTTGTCCATAAAAGGACAGATCACACAACCACAGAGGGTAGCTCTGATTTTGCTGCAGTTCCAAACTATGAAGTGGGGACTCAGTGTTGCTAAAAGAAGTTTTACTTAGAGTCAATAGAGGATTCTCCAATATATTTTTTATTTCTTTCTTTGTCTTCTTAAACAGAAAAATAATACCTTTTTAAACAGAAAATGGTGATTTTCTAAAGTGGAAAATTTTCTGTTAGAGGTCTGATATTTCTGGAATTTCTTCTGGAAAAAAACACAGAGTACCCAGAGTATCACCAGCAAGTTGAGGGAAAGAATCCTTCCCCTCAACTCAGTATTGGTGAGGCCACATGTGGAATGCTGTGTCCAGTTTTGGCTTCCCAGTACAGGAGAGACACAGACATAAAGGAATGAGTCCACAAAAATGATTAAGGGACAAGAGCATCTGTCATATTAGTTTTGGCTGAGAGCTGGGACTGTTCAGTCCGTAGAAGAGAACTCTCATGGGGATCGTATCAAAATTTAGAAATACCTAATGTGAAGGAGTAAAAAAGATGGAGCCAGGGTCTTCTCAGGGCTGTCCCATGAAAGGACAAGAGGCAATGGGCGCAAACTGAGATATAGGAAATACCATTGAAACATGAGGTTTTTGTTTGTGGTTTTTTTGTTGTTGGTTTTTTCGTTGGTTGGTTGGTTTTGGTTTTTTGCTTGTTTGTTTGTTTATTTGTTTTACTGTGAGGGTGGTCCAACTCTGGAACAGGTTAACTAGAGGGGTTGTGGAGTCTTCATCCACGGAGATATTCAAAACCTCATTGGGCACAGCCCTTTGCAAACTATTCTAGCTGACCCTGCTTTGAGCAGTGAGATGGGACTAGATGATGATCTCCTGAGGATCCTTTCAACTCCATTTGTTCCCTGTTCTGTAACTCTGTGCCTTCAGCCCAAAGTACTAGTGGTCTGATGTGGGGTGGACATGATATAGTAGTTTACACTGAAAATTAATTTCATTTCAATATAAGTGCAAATACAAAATATACAGGTATCCATAAGGAAAAAAAAACCAAACCAAAACAAAACCACGTCCTTAGACAGATACTCACAGTTTCAACTCCACAATCAGAATGACAAAAGGTTTTAAAAAGAAATACAAATGACCCTCTAGAAGATGTTCAGAAGATGAAATTACAAGGAGTCTACAGGAATCCATATAGAGCCATGCATGGCAAAGACCAGGTCAGAGATGAAGCATGCTTTTAGCTGCAGTTTTCAAAAATCATGATCTTGAGTTCATTTTGATCTTTTTGAACAAGATTCTTCAATGGGGTGAGGCGGGGGGGGGGGGGGGGGGGGGGGGGGGCAGAGGGGGGAGGAAAAGAGGATAGGGTAGAGGGAAGCGGGGGTATCCTCCATCTCTTCTTGAATATTTCTAACTACTGTCAGTTTGTTCCTCTTTATATAAATATAATGAAGAAACTTCATTAAAAGCAACACAAAAAACCAGGCCACAGCCCACGGAACAATCGATATAAAACTGTCTGTGGATCCATTTGAATTTTCTACTGTATTACAGAAGCCTTACCACCGCTTTCTGAAGTCCAAAATATAAGTAACCCAGCTTTAGTGCTTGACTGCATCATTTTCCTTCAAGAATACTTTCCCTTACAGTGCCAAAGAGAGAAAGAGAGTGAAAGAGCTATTGAAATATGGTATTTATTTTATTTTATCTATGAAAGTAACTTGGCCTCTCCGCTGTCAAGACCTGGAGCTACCTACCAGAGCTACCTACCTCTGTAGAGAAGGGACCCAACTGACGTATATATCACTGTGCATGGAAAGAGGAAAAGTAAGGTCATCCTGAAAAGTGCATGAAATATAGATGAAACACTAAAAAAATTCAGAAAACAGTTGCACTCATTATAAAGTATAATGAAATAATATCTTCAAAGAAACACATAATTTATCTGTATCTAAGTGCAGATATTATAAAAACAAATCCAAATTTTTATGTTTACAGCCTCTAGTAAACTTCCCTATTTAATTTGTTTTATGTTGACTTTCTCTTCCTTTGCAGATCTTACAGGTGAACAAGGTGATGTCCATCTTGTTTTATGTGATATTTCTCACTTATCTTCGTGGCATCCAGTCTACCAACATGGATCAAAGGAGTTTGCCAGAAGATTCAATAAATTCTCTTATTATTAAACTCATTCAAGCAGACATTTTGAAAAACAAGCTTTCTAAGCAGATGGTAGATATTAAGGAAAACTATCCAAACACAGTGCAGAAAGCAGACGCTCAGCAAGATATGGATGGAGATGAAAATGTGAAATCAGACTTCCAGCCAGTTATCTCAATGGATACAGACCTCTTAAGGCAGCACAGACGCTACAACTCTCCCCGAGTCCTCTTGAGCGACAACACACCGCTGGAACCACCGCCGCTGTACCTCATGGAGGATTATATTGGAAATTCGGTGGTGGTGAACAGAACCTCCCGGAGGAAAAGGTACGCGGAGCACAAGAGTCACCGAGGGGAATATTCTGTTTGTGACAGTGAAAGTTTATGGGTCACGGACAAATCCTCTGCGATCGACATTAGAGGACACCAGGTAACTGTTCTGGGAGAAATTAAAACAGGCAACTCTCCAGTAAAGCAATACTTTTATGAAACAAGGTGTAAAGAAGCCAAGCCTGTGAAAAATGGCTGCCGCGGCATTGATGACAAGCACTGGAACTCCCAATGCAAGACATCCCAAACTTACGTTAGAGCACTGACTTCAGAAAATAATAAACTGGTAGGCTGGAGATGGATAAGAATAGACACCTCCTGTGTGTGTGCGTTGTCAAGAAAAATAGGAAGAACATGAATCTGCATCTCTGCTATATAAATTATTACTTTAAATTATATGATATGCATGTAGCATATAAATGTTTATATTGTTTTATATATTATAAGTTGACCTTATTTATTAAACTTCAGCAAATCTACAGTATATAAGCTTTCTCTCTCAATAAACAAGAGCAAAGGGTGTGTGCCTCTGCTGTGGGCAACTCCAGGTTTTTTTAGACTATGTTTGTGACACTGCTTGTCGGCAGCATACCGTAACCTTACTGTAAAATCTGTGTAAAATCAGTATTTTTCATTCAGTATTGTCAAGCCAGTGACTGTCATTTAGTAAACTTGTTAAAAATCAGATCAATGTCAAGAGTTGCGTACATATTTATATTCCCTGCTCTATAAATTCACATTTAATTGGATGCCGTATTGACTCCTCACACCAAAACTAAAATGGACCAAAATACATTTTGTAGACTGCAGATGATGTCAAGATTACAGGCTTGAATCAGGCATTTCTGTGTATTATGCCATCTTTTGCCAGTGAAATGATCATTTTCCCTCTGGTAGCATTTCAGAGTGACTGCTAATAATCCAGTAACTTTCATGTATGTTTTTGAAACACATTTGTTTTACAAATCTTTTTAATGTTGCCAGTTCATCATAGAAAAAATAAAAACTCCTAAAACATTTACAGCAGGAATTTACTGAAGCCAAGAACCAATATAAATGGATCATTAATATAATACATGAAAGGTGATTTCTTCAGAATTTACTATTTGTTGTGATCAGCCTCTTCCTCCTCACACAAATCTATTACCTTCTGCTTGCATTGTTAGATTGTTCCTCTTTGTCTTAGATTTTAAATTAGAAACAAAATGGTGGTGTCTTAACATTAAAAGAACCATTGGCTTGCAAATTCTAGTAAAGAGAGATACAATATCCTGGCATGAATATCAAAACCACATACCTGTATGAAGCAGTTCTCAGCAATCCATTCTCCATTTTTGACAGGGGGAAAAATATGTAGAACTGCTCAACAAACCCCGTACTTTTCACAGAAATATGAATTAATAGATCTTTTTGAGTGGTATGGTGACTGAAAAGCAAGTAGTTCATAGTCATAATGAAGTTCTTCAATTATACAGGTGAATTGTTACTTAGGACAGATAAATGTACTAGAATATATATACCTCAAACTCTCCTTTCTGTTGTCACATAGCTCCACTGGGGACAGTAATTACACTTCCTGAAGAGATCACAGAATCATAGAATGGTTTGGGTTGGAAGGAACCTTAAAGGTCATCAAGTTGCAACCCCCCTGCCATGGGCAGGGACACCTCCCAATAGAACAGGGAGGTGTCCCTGTTGCTCCAAGCCCCATCCAGCCTGGCCTTGAACCCCTCCAGGGATGAGACATCCACACTTTCTCTGGGCAACCTGTTCCAGTGTCTCACCACCCTCACAGCAAAGCATTTCTTCCTAGTATCTCATCTAAATTTCCTCTCAAAGACTGCCTATTATGACATGGTCTATTATACATTAGCTTTGGTATCCCTGGATGGGATTCCCCTCCCATAAAAGTAAATAAGAGTTTCTTGTCATGGCTCTCAACAGAATTAAAATTGGACTGCATATGTTATCTGTGTCTAGCTAGATCTTAACACCCATCCAGGGCTGAAAAATGCCAGCCATTCAACAAGCATTACAGCAGTAGTGGTCTTTGATTTTACATTTTGGCTTTAACTGTTATAGTGTGTTCAGCATCACACATGAAAATGGGGTCACAGCATTCAAAACTAAGGTTGCAGATTGCCTTTGTTCATACAGCTTTCACTACTGGCGACCACAACAGGTCATCAGATTGTGTGGTCTCCCCTATTCCCTCATAGAGAGCGTTACACATCATAAAAGCACCAGAGAACCGGACAGGTCACTTATGAGGCCAAGCACTAGAATAGCAGTGCCTCTGAAAGCCAGGCTGGAATGTGTAGGTATAATTCTGCAGGGGAGACGACAAACAAAGGCTTTGAGAACCATCTCAATTTTCAAGATGAGGCCAGGGTATTTACCTCACAGGAAACATCATCACCTCACAGTACTAAATCCTAACTTTGCTTCAACCAATATTAACTTCAGAGGTTCAGTTCCAAGGCATTCATAACAAGGAATTTGGTATCCAATTGATCTGGCTAGAATTTTTCCAGTGTTCTCCTTCTTTGGCAAACATTAAAAAAAAAAAAACACAAAAAATCCTCAACAGAGCTTTTGCAAGTTTTACTAGTATGAAAGTTTAAGTTTCAACTAAATTTCTTGCTTGGAGGGACAAACATATTTTTTGGGTTCCTGGCCCACTGATACTTTTTTGCAAGCTAAAAGCCTAATTTTATACCCTGAATTCCCCAAATAAAGACCATTTTCAGATGCTGTAAGTAATTGAGAGCCGGTATTGTCATGGATCACTAACTTTAGAGATCTCCATGTTTCAGTATGCCAGATAGATCTAGCTCCGTATGGGAAGAGGAAGTAAGAAAACTTACTGAGCTTGCTTAGTCACTGTTGCTTACAGACCCTATATCCCATTAATTGGAAACTACCTTGTTCCTACAGGCTGGATGCCATGTCTATTTACATCACTGTAAATCGAGAGAAATTCTATTGAAGATGGGCGAGAAAATGTAGGTTTATCGTAATATAAACAACATTAGAGTTGATCCTATGCCTTTATTTCTGCTCACTGAAAATCAAGGGAGGTTCACTCTTTATAGGTTCAAATAAAATGATTTGTCAATTTTACACTGTAAATCCAGTAACAGGAACTGGTCTTTGACTCTTAACTTTACCAACGCAACAAGTATTTCACAAGCCACCAGCAGAAATGTGTCAGAGTCAGTGCAACGTCCCGTCATCTGAAACACATTAAACAAGAAAGAAGCGTGGTACATAAGGTTATTAGATCGGCTGCCTCTTTCCCACCCCGGTCTAACAATGAACGGAAGTGTTACCCTCTGGATCAGATCCAGCTTCCACTAAAGTCAATGGAAAAATTCTCACCTTCTCCAGTGGAAGCTGGATCCGGCCCCGAGCGAAGGAAAACCTGAAGATCTCACCCAGAGAGCGGACCAATTGCACACATCAGTTACGCGTTCTTGTAAAGCCTGTGTACGCATAAGATGCTGTATAATTTTGTAACAAGTTTGTAAACAAAGCCTGTAATAAATTTGTTAAGGCCTAATCCTGTTTTCACTGTAGCCAGGAATGGTTTTATTGTCAACTTTGGTCACGGCACAATGAATTCAAAGTTCCTGTCCAACTTTTTCGATGTGTGTTAAGTAATTAAGCAAAATACCCAGCTCGCAACACTAGTCTAGTTTGAGTATTCTAAAACTCAGTCCCATTAGGCAGTTCAGATGCTCTGTCAATATTGTTTTGCCAATAGATCATTATAAACACACATTTCATTTAGCTTTTCTCCCAAACGACCGAACGCTAGTCTGAAATTGCCTGTCTGTGTCAAACTGTATTTTGTCCATTTTTTTTTTTCCCCTAGTTTTTTTACAGTCCATTTAGTAACAGTAAAAAATGCTCCACTGAGGTTTTGGGAAACCATCTGCATTTATTTTATCACCTTTGAACATGTGTTCAGGAATGAAGTCTGTGCAGCGAGTTTACTGCTACCAAGAGATTTGTGCGGCTGCACCAGGAAGAAACTTTGACTGGACTCTACAGAGAATGTGCTCAAAACCACTCTGCTCCTACTCTGTTATTTCGATGCTTTAGCCATCACGAGTCTTTTGCTGGGCTGTACATTGTGTATCTGCAGACAATACCCAACAGGAAGCAAGTCTGATTGGGAGTTCCAAAATTAAAAAAATTTAATGATAATGACCTGCTATTTCTGACCTTTCAGCAAACGCGTAAAGCACATAACCCTTCATTTCGTTTAATAGAAACATTGTGGCAAAGTCAATGGGATCCTGTGTTCTACATGCTTGGTACGCGTATGTAATTCATCATGCTTGTGCTGGGGGGGCCGAGGGAGGAGGAGGAGGAGGAGGAGGAGGAGGAGAGGATAATAAGCGCTACAGCTTGTGAGAAGTACGGGGCTGTGCCCTGGGTTGGAGCATTTTGAAGTATGGAGGGGTTGTTTTCTGAAATGCTTTGCCTGTATTTTGTTACAGCAGATGGCGGAATGACGAAGCAAGCACAGATGTGGTATAAAAAAAAGTCAAGCAATATAAGGATAAGAAAAACTTTCCTGGGAGAGTCAGCCTTTCGCTACCAGTGTAGGTCCAGGCAGTTCTGTGCTGGTTATTGCAGAGCTCAGCAATGACTTTTTCAGTTAAACTAACTAACCTCAGTTGCAAAAAATGTATATTTTCCTGAAACTTACTACAATCATAAGCTGGATAATTATCTTCTTTTTTTTTTTTTTTTTTTTTTTTTGTGTGTGTGTGTGTTTTTTTTTAAATTATTAGTATTTTTTGGTTTTTTATACCTCTATCTACATTTTTTACCTCTGCTGAATAGCAAAAGGCAATGCTTTCCATGAAGGTCCCCAAATATAAATTTCTGCTTTGTTTTACTGCTGAGCCTTGAAGCCAGTGGCACCTGAGCGCCATACTTTCATTAGGAAGCTGGCCTTTCGATGTCATGACTTCATATTTCCAGACATTATGATCAGAAGGTCCTATTTTGGAACCATGAGCCATGCAATTAGGTGAGATCATAACTAGGCTTCTCTAAATGGTGCTTGAGAAACAGCAGCCAAGGTGCAAAAAGAGAGCGAGGCAGCCCGATGTTCTTTATGTCCACTTTCCCAAATTTCCTGATCTGCTTTCGGTCTTGAGCTGCAAGTTGGATGACCAAGGCTACGTAGTCAAGGGCTCCTTCCTGCATGCCCAGAGGCTGAGACATCCTTTGACAGAAGGACAGCTTCTCAGTTCACATTTTTTGCCTGCCCAGAAGCGTGCCTTTTGTGAATCCAGACAGAACTTCTGTAAAAGGGTGCTATGGTTGTGGTGTGTCAGTTGTCCCCTCTCTACAACACAGCATGTTGTTTCTATTTACCCGTGTCACAAGGAGGAGAGAGCATCATTTACAGATCAGCTCCATTATTTATAAATTACACTGAGACCATAGGAGAGAAAACACTATTGTGTCCAGAGGAGGCTGCTAAGGAAGAGGGTAGGAGGATCCTTTTCTCGAAGCAAAAATATTTGGTGTGAGAAAAGGAAAGTAAATGCTGCAAAAAACAAACAGGGAGTCATAGCTGTTGGTTGGCAAACATCTCACAGAGATTAAGGAAAGGAAGGGAGAGAAATTGTTCAGCTATAACCTCAGATGAAGGACTCTTTCCTGCTACGATAAGGGTTGGAGAAATTCCATTAGGTCATCTGAAAAATGAATTCAAAAGGAAAATAAACCTCTATTAATTGAGGTCAACCCCACTGTGTTGATTAAGAATTAACGATGCTCACTGAGCACAGACGATGAAGTCTTGCTCTCGGTCAGACCTACACAGCCTCTGTTGTCAGCACTTGGGACTATGAAGCTGTTAAGTGAGGACAGAATTTGACTTAGGAGGTATTAAATCTTAATTGAATGCATGAGAGTGAGTCTAAGCTGAAGGCATTATCCACCACAGAAAACAAGCCAAGTTTTTAATATTGGTGTCATAAAAATTGCTCATTACTTTGTCTAGTTCTAAGTATTTAAGTTTTAAAATGTTTTGAACTGTCTGATATGACCAGTGCATATATATTTAGCAGTAATTAAAAAAAAAAGAAATTGTAAATGGAAGTATGCAGTAAAATACTGTGTCTAGCAATGTAAATAACTTCTGTTGATTCTCATTTACATTCTCAGTGTCTGAGAAAGGAGTTTTAATACAAATCTTGTTTTTGTTTTACACATGATATTTTGTATAATAAGCACCTCAACTTACTGCTTGTAGATGTTTGCAGTGTGCAATCTTTGTGGATAATGGAGCAGAAATATGTCTCTGAAGTTGCTGGGCAATGGAAAAGTTATAAGTCTTACATTTGTACAGTAGGTAGTTAAATCAAACTGTGTGATGGTGACAGAATCTGCTTCTCAGGCTCAGAGATTAAATATGTTTTAAAATATTGAATGGCAGCTTTTGTCAAGTTATTACAAATATCTTGAGTCAGATACATATGTGACACAGCCCACCGCTCATATGGAGTGCAGCTTTTTAAAAAATCTTTGTTATGGCATAATTACAAAATGTGACTTCCATTCCATTCTGAAGATAGAAACTTATTCATTTCTACGCTGCTGACAGACGGTACACCGTAGCCCCAATATATATGAGCTAAATCACAGGTCAAAGCATGATCTCTGAATTTATCTCCTGAGGAAATATTTTCAATGGAGGAAAGTTTTCTATTCTGCAGAGAGTGAGAGCTCAGCTGCCACAGTCAGAGTGTCTATGGCATCATATCATAAGGAATCTTTGTTTGAAGCCTGGAGGAGGTAAAAACCGTCCAACTGAAGAGCTGAAGGGTAGAAGTGGGATAAGTGGGGCCATAATTATTACATTAGTTCCTTGAAAATTAGACCCCTCAAACACATAAAATAGCCTGCACAGCCATCATGACCCTCCTGATCTCAGGGTCTGACTCAGAGGCACATATTCTCTAGGTCAATAATCTTGGCCATCTTGGATTCCTGAGACTTGGCGTCAGGACATGGTACTTGTCCTAGGCAAGGGTAAAGGTGAAAAAAAACCCTTCTCCCACCATAATCAGATAATGTCAATTATAGAAAAGGGAGTTCTCACGGGAACAGTTGTGACTGAAACTCCCATATCTTTTTGTTGTTTTTTTTTTCTCCTCAGAAATTGAATTCCTGAGAAAGGCCTGTTGCAAGTAGTTTTCTCAGAGGGATATGAGGATGCTGGAGAATAGAAGTCAGAAAGAAAGAGGGAAATTCTCTTTGAGTAGAGTTATTTAGTGAGTTATTTTCACTTCAGGTTTCTTCTTGCCATGTTGGTCGTTCACTCCAAAAAATGTGATGAAGTTTGCTGATGTAGATCCTTTTGCAGGATGCGTATATATGTGTCAGCCCTAAGGTCATTCATTATTCCATGAAGTGTTTACTAAATATTCCATTGGCCCAAGAAATGACCTAGTCAGGAGGAGAAGTGCAGGCTCCAAAACTACATCTCAGGAAATGTGAATACAGTGAAGCTGATACCAAGAAATTAACTAGAAAGCCAAAACTGGAGTTTAGCAAGAACAACAGTAGAAGAGAGAAGCAGAAGCTAAGAAAAAAAATCCAAAATTTTGTAATCTTAAGAAAAAAAAGATCAGCTGACCTTTGATAATAGCAGTAAATCCTTTCTTTTTTTTTCAGTCTTTCATAAGGTTCATCCCTCTCTGATTACTGCCTTGTAAAACTCATTCCTTTCCCATGAAAGTAAAATATAATAGCTTGCACTGAAATTCTGCTGTCAGGGAGATTTTCATGCTTAAAACATTTACTGGGTCTCTGCTAATAATCAGGGTAACCACTCCTAACAAATTCCTCGCTTAAACCTGTAATCCCACTCTGTCCATCTGGTTGTGGGAGTGGTTTATTGATTCACTCTTCAAAAAAACTCACAGTCAGGATTTACCGAGGGTCAGTTCCATAGCTCAGGTTGCATTTAAGTGGATTTAGTTAGCTCAGCCTGTTTGCATAAGTCTTGATCCAAAATAGCCCTTAAGCATAAGCCCAATTTTAAAGAGAACAATAGCTGTCTTGAATTTGGTAAAATTAATCCTGTGCTTAAAGCTAAGCACATAGTCAAATGCTCTTAAGGACCAGCGACCAGCGTAATAATAATATTCCTTAGTGATTTTATTGTTGGAAATAAATAGCAATTCACAAAAAAAACCCAAACAGAACAAGAATATGAGCGAACTAGTAGTTCCCATCCAATAAATTTTGCTCAAAATTCCTAGGGAAAAAAAGCACAACAGGTAATCTGTAAACATTTAAGACCTTATCCAAGGTCCATGGAAGTTTGTAAAAAGGTCCATAACTTTTCCTGTGGGTCCTGAATTATGTGCTTAATAATTGAACCATGATCAATAAAATGACATGGATTTATAGCCTAAAGAAAAGAACACACCAAATAAAACTGACATTTGTTTTTTGAAATGAAAGAACAAAATTAGCAGATAAAGTAATATCTAGAGTGCAATAAAGCATTTGGCAGCACTTCACAAATTCTTACTTGAAAAAGTAATTCAAATACACTTGGATATGAATACAGTCACCTGCACGGGGAGCTGGGGGAAGGAGTATGAATTACATGCAAAGATAACTGGAAATGTGCTGAGCCAGGAGAAGAAGTCATTCAGTGTGTGACCTCGGAAACAGCTTTAGACCTGGGGTGACATTATCAAGACTACCTTAGTGACTTAGGTACACACATCACATGTCTGAAGGCAAATTGGACACTTTCGTTCAAATTAGGAGTTTGACAGCAGCACTTTCAAAAAGGTGCTGAAGAATTAGAAAAGAAAATATTTTGGGTCATAATTTGAGATTACTTTGTCCTAGTAACTCTTATTAATATCATTGTTTAGAAGGCTGCTACAACTGCAGATGAATATTCTAGTCACATGCCCAAAGAAACTTCCCTACAGTTTCTCTCTCTTTATCCCTCTTACAATTGATATATCCTATCCAAGACTAAAGCAATTTTCTGTGAGGTCCTAAACCCTACCAAGTCCCTGGTAGATGACTCCAGTAATCTACAGAGGATTTAAAGCAAATATATGGAAAGCTGAGGGTTTCCTCCAGCATAAGACTGCTTATCTATAATTCAGACAAAAAGGGTCCTTGGCATAGAAGTAACATTTTTCCTCCCTACGTAGTAAGAGAGCTAGGAGTAGGGTCACCTCAAGCAAGGATGAGCGCTTTCTCCTTATACTGTTGTGCTGAGTGTACATCATATGCAAGAGCATACACAACTCTCCAGCAGTTCCCTGTCCTTCTTGAACTGGGGATAATATAATAATAATGTATCAAATGTTCTTAAATCTTACAGAAAGGCAATCACTCATTAATGGAGTACTTTGGACATCTCCTCCACACCCAGTGCAAAGTCCTCCAGCGCAGACACTACTTCATCGTCAGCAGATGGAGGCAACAAGCAAGAAGACTTTTCAAACACTGGACACAGAATTTGCCCAGGACCATTACAAGATCCTGGGAGATTCATGGTTCTTATCAGCAGAGGAGACTAGATATTGGGAGAAATGGATGAACAAACACTCCCCCTCTTCTGTCTCATGCAATCTCATTAGTACCTCATGTGCTTAACTTTCACATGGACTAATGAAAGTACTTGGGCTATTTCCTTTCTTCATCTTCCTGTGTGGCTCCCTCCTGCAGGTTTTGACTTAAATGCTGTTTAATGACAGCATTATAATCTCACTGTCAGAATAGGTGAACATCCTTCACTGTGGAGATGCAGAGGTGTTGAAAGAAAAGGATTGATATCTGTCACTAAAGCTCACAAACTGCTGTTGGGGTAGTCCTAACAACTGCTTTCACATCTCTCTCTCTTCCACAGTCAATTTCTGGTTCTGTATTCTGGGCAGCCTGTTCCAGTGCTCTACCACTCTCACAGTAAAGAAGTTTCCTGGCTGCCTGGATGGGCAACTGTCACAACTGTCACAACAACATACAGGGAACTTCATGAGGTTATATGTCATGTAGGTAAAGAAAAAGTTATCATCTCAGACGCAAGAATCAACTGATTCTATAAAAGAAGCCAACCAATTATAAATGAAAGGGGAGCTATAGGGTGCTACTCGGGGTAAACCAGATTGCTGCTCTTTTCCTTCCTAATTAGTTCTCCAGATTAATTTATTAGTCTGGCACCCACATGCAAAAGACTCTAAGGAAAGGTGGCCAAAACCAGACTGTCAGATGAATTATTTGGCCAGCTGGAAACAGCTTGCATGTTACAGACTGGGCATCCCTGTCTTAGGGAGTGATGGATTCTATCACAGACATAAAAAGAGGGACAAAATGAGGATATAGTCCTGTTCTGCCAAAATCACAACCTGATTCATAAACCACTTTGCTTGCTTTCTGGTCTGATGTGCACCAACAGATTAAAAGTAAGAACTATGTATGTGAAGAAAAGGGATTTGGCTTATTGAGAGACATTTTTGATTCTATGATTTTTGTCATTGTCAGAGTCAAGTGTTCAGAAAACACGAATCTAACCCATACATAAATGAGTTTTCCCCTAAATAATGAAAGATATAATAGTTCATCGCAGACAAGCATATATTTATATACTTATTGATTCCCTTCTGGCCTTGGTGGTAGAATGAATATGAGATGGCTGTGATTGTTGAGTTTTTTAACAGACCTACTGTGGTATGCAATTTCAGAAACCTCCTATGGTCTGGAAGACTTGACCCTGGTATGGTTTACCTATAAATCCCAACTAGGTAGAGGAAAGTGCCATGGACTGAGAAGCACTGGACCAGCATTTCAACTTAAGATGTTCTGTGAAGAGGAAGTCCCAGGTGTTCTCAGCACAAGTGTGAGCTCTGAAAATGAAGTTAAAGCTGTCAACACTGGTCAAAAATGAAAAGGGTCATGCCACAGAATACATAGGAGATCTAAGTCTCAAGGCAAACAGCCTCAAAGAGTGAAAACAGAGACAGGGAGAGAGAGGGAGGGTAGGAGAGAGCAAGGGATGAAGAGACAGCTTCTTTGGACATTTGGGAATGGAGAAAAAATGCAAGTCCTCAAATAAAAATGTGCCATTTACAATAGAGATGACAAATTGGGTATAAGACAATCAAGCATTTCTGGGCTGGACAGAGGATAGGATAAACTAGCAAGAAGATTGACTAAGGTTAAGGAATAGTGGAAGCCAAGAAGTTGAAGGCCACCCACGCAGATCAAATAGGAAAGCGCTAATGGGAAAGACATTTTGCAAGTTAAAAATATAACCGATTCCTTAATCTGGGAACACAGAGCTGTAAAATAACAGCTGTACAGCAAGGCAGAACAAAGTTTTCTTCAGCGGTTGAATGAAAGGTGGTTGAATGGAAAGACACCGTCTGCTTTATCAGAAATAGGCCCTGCCAGGCCCTCAGCCAGGCCAGCTTCGTGTGGAGAAAGGCAGGGTCACATTCCTCCGAGATGGCAACACAGCTCTGTCCCACAGCCCAGTGCAGAGATCTTCAAAGTAACAATGAAATATTAGACGTTTTAAAAGGATTTCCCACTATATTGATGTTGTTCCCATAACACAAGCCAAAGAGTAGGAAGGCAGCACATCAAAACACATTTGCATGCACTTGGAAACAGTCAACTCTTCTGTACCAGATAATGCTTTCTACTGCCTGTAAAGGCAACATTTGGACTGGGAGTCCATGGAAAAATCTTCCTATGGCACCTGCACCAAAGGCAGGATGCTGAGAAAGCAGCCTCCGTTGTGGGTGATGTTTGAAGTAATTGCCCAAACCCACAGGCGTGTTGAACCCTGTAGGGATGAATGCTCTTGTTCTGCTCCATCATTCAGTCTGACCACTTCCACTGCCACAGGGTTTGCTACGGCTGCAGGGGGTGACCACATGTAGATCAAAGACACAAAATATATTATGATTCAGGCTAATTGCATAGCCGTTAGTTCAGAAGTACAACTGATGCAATGCAGGCAAGATGCTGTTACAGCCGTTGCAGGGAGTTCCTTACTCATCTGTCAGTGACACCTCTGCTCGAGAATGAGCACTGATGACACCCAGAGCACCACAGGAGAACCACTGATCACAAGATGCAGGAGCCTTGCAAGCTCTAAAGCACTCTTCCCAACCACCACATTTTGTAATAGCACAGAACACAGTCACTGATACTACCTGTACTCTTCTTTCTGCCAGCTCAGTGTTCCCCACTATTACAGCTCTTAAATACTTTTTTCAAGCTATGGTTCATGACAAATGCAAAACAGTGATCTTTCAATCTTAGCAGCTCTTTCTAAATCCCTTACAAAGCCTAGAAGAGTCACAAAGCAAGAAAAGACCATTATTGTGCAGCGTAACAACTGACTGCTTTATGATGTAGTAACTACTACTCACATCCTCCCCCAGGACAAGGTGTTGGCATGCTGGAAGCAAAGGGTAGCTTGCTGAAATTACTGATCAATCTTCTGCAGACTAACCACCCTCTTACAAGAACACCATGTAGATTCCTTTTCGCTTCATCAAGCATGAATTTGTAGACAAGCCTGACAGTTCTTTCTACTAAAAGTTCTAATTTGTGATGGAAGTCAGGCTTCCAAAATTAATTTCTCATCTTTGCAAATACTATTCCTTATTCCAGTATCTTTATTATCTCAGAGTTATTCCATATTACCCTTCAGGATCTTCCGTTCTAAAGCATTCAGTGGCATCCAGATTTTTAGCTAATAGAGTACAACATCTATCAAGGGTGGAAACATTTATTGATATAATTTGGTGAATCAATCCATGATAGAGATTTGAGAACAGCATCCCTTGATGTCTGTGTGAGACATAGCATATCTTTTAGCTATCCTGCCTCTTATCAGCAATAGGTGCTACCTCTGCCTTTTATTTTCAAATCCAAGAATACCACAAAATGAAATTTACTTATGCAATAAACAGGGCACCTGTCTTCCACCTGTTTTAAGTATTTACCAATGACAGTGAGCTGCCGGAGCTAGAGAGAAAAACAAAAATATTACTTAAAATTGGAAGGGAAAGAACATACGGAAGACTGCTTAATCAATGTAATCTGGCAAAGTGCTGCACACTGGAACAGACCCTGCTCTTCAGTACTGGCTGAAGAATAGAGACAATTTTTCAAGGCTATGGACATACTTTTAATACTAGCAAATGATGTGTTACAGCATTTTCACCATGATCAAACACAAAAGAAAAGTCAGACTTACCGCTGGATGAACCTTTTTCAATCACGTGTGTGAGATGCAGGGATAAGGAGGAGAGGGCTGTGGAAAAGCAGAGCAGGTAGGAACCAGTTAGGAGGCAGAGCAGGCACCCAGCAGCCAGCGGTTGCAAAATGGCTACGGTAAGACTGGAGCAGTTCGGCTCTGTAAAACTTAAAGGGCCAGATTTATACAAGCACACTGGGGGAAAAGCCTGTGTAAGAGTATAATTCTCCACTGGGAAAAGGCAGGCCCCAGTCCCGGAAATATTTAAGCATGTCCTTAACTCTAAGCATATGAGTACTCCTATTGACTTCAGTCTGTGTATTCCTGTGCAAACAATTAAGCGTGTGTATAAAAGACTGCAGGACTGTGTTTACTGACCTACAAAAAGTTACCCAGGAAGGCAATGCTCCGGAATAGTGCTTGTTACAGCTTCATCACAAAAAGAGTGGGGTACGGTCACAGTGACTTCCCCTTCTGGTGAGTAACTCTGATCCTGAATAGAGTCAAGATACATTCTAGGTGTTCAGAAAGAAAAAAAAATATTAAAATGTCCCCTGAAAAATCTCAAATTGCTGCAACAAACATTGCTTATGCTTTCACTCTAATATTTCTATTTTATTCAGTGTAATACCCCAAATAGGGCCCTGTCTAATTGAAACTATACAAAAGCACTTTGTACTGGTTAAAATCTAAGTGAAAGTGACCCCAGTTACTGATTTATAACTCCACTCTCCTCTACAGTTGAATCACAGTCAATAGAGAGTCAATATTTTTGAAGTGAGAGCAGAAACATCCCAACAACAGGGCACAGGTATCTTTGCAGGCCCACTGTTAGTAAAGTGATCTTACGCTTATCGGTGCTCTTCTTCAATTTTCTGCTCTTCATCAAAGAAATTATAGCATATTAATCACCTCCAGCATTCATTGACTTTCACGATTGGTAAGTCTTTCAAGTGTGAGCAGTTACTCTTACAATGACCTGGATGGGAAGGAGACTTTAAAAACAGAAGACACAGAAACAATATCAAAGGGTTTCAAAGCAGGGCTCCCTCCTCCCCTTCCTGCCCAAGATCATCACAGCGTGGCTGCATAGGACAGTTGGAGCTTATACAGTGCCTATAGCACTATATTATAGTCTATACAGCCTATACCAGCCCTTTGTGCACTTAAAAAACATTATAAACAGCATATATGAGGTTTACTTTCAGGCATGCCAGGTGATGTCATGATTTCAGGACAGTCAGTAGGGTATTTCTCCCATTACATGATATCCCTGTCCCTGGACGTGTTTAAGAGTCATTTAGCTGTGGTATTGGGGGATATGGTGTAGGAGAGGATTTTGTAGAGTAGGGTTGATGGTTGGACTCGATGATCCCAAGAGTCTTTTCCAACCGAAATGATTTTATGATTCTATGAATAGACAACAAATTTGGCTCAGGCTTGCTCTGAAATGACTGTTCTATATGCCCTCAGGGTTGCAGCTGTTGGTTTGCTGATGGGATTAATTTGCTTATACTCAATAATATAAGTAGTTAAATGTTGACAGAATTGAAAACCTAGGGTTTTTTGCATATTTTTCCCTATGATTAGAAGCTAATCTTAGCAGTTTTCCCAATGCCATCGTTTTCATCCTGTCACTGAATTTGCCCTATATTCTGCTCCGGTTTCCACAAATATGAAATCAACATTAGAGTCTATTGGAGATATTTGACATCATGCAACTTCATTAAATTCATATCACCAAATAAAACCCTGTATAAGCAATAACCCTGACTTGCACAGAACCCATAAACCACTCATCTTTGATTGCCTCCAGGCACAAGTGGCTACGAGCCTCCCAAGCATCTCAGCACCAGAGGAATTGCTTTGCAAGTTTCATTTGCTACAGTATGCTTCAGAAACCATGTCAGGTTTTTCCCCACTAATTGAAATGTACTCAAACTTACTCTGCTCTTACTTATGCCACTAATTTTTATTATTTCACAGTCATCTCAATGAGGGTAATATCAGACTCAACTTCCCTGGGCTTAGTCCCACTAATTCCCTCACATTTTGTGTAGGTTGTTGCTTTTTTACAGTGTGTCATTAGCATGATTGATTACATGTTATCAATATATCATGAAAAGTTGCCAGATGTAACTTAAAGTTGGATTCTTAATGAATATTTGGGCCTGAATCTGCTTTTTCTCATACTCTGGAGCAGCAACATGCAAGAAGATCATGTGCATTGGAGTGAGAATAGAAGGGGTTCATGGGCTGAATCCTTCACCTAAGAACAATTCTGAAGATAAGGGGGTGGGGGTGACAGACATTGAACCCATGGCCATAGGAAAATGAATTTTGCTTTTACTATTACACAATGCAAACATTGCTAATAGGATAAGACTTCATGCATTCCATAATCAACTAATGGGGTTAGGGTTATCATCTCAAGACTTCTTAATAATAGAAATTCAAAGACAATCACGTAAGGGAACTTCTTTCTATCCTGTCATTAAAACAAAAGTTTCTTGTAAGGCATTAATACAGGTGGGAAGAATTTACCATACAGGGATAAGAAAATTAGACAGGAAATGTTCCAATGATTATTTTAAGCGTCTCTGGGTGAGACAGCAGATAAACAGGGCTAAGGAACAACTTCAGAGAGTTTGAAACCTTTTGCTTTCTGAGCCAGACTGCCCTTTCCAGAGACATACTCCTAAAAAATTAGGTACCAAAAGATTTATTAGCTGGAGAGGGAAAAAGTTTTAAAATAGTTTTCTTCATTGCTTTAACATGAAGCAACTCAGAGCGTGTGTCCCCCCAGACATGAGAGCAGAATAAGATTATTCCATGATACAACTATGCTTTGATGCAAGTCACTTTATAGCTTGCTAGAAAGTTTGGTTTAATTGTTTAAAAGCTGAATTTGTGCTCCTTTAAATATATGTAGACATAAGAATTTGGTTAAGTAAGCATATAATTTTTCTTTACCGCATGGGAACTTAAAAATTCATCTGGTGCTCTATTAAAGGCCATTACATCTCCCATTAGATGCCTATACCTCACATACTTACTGATACCTGGTGTGCAACTGCCTGCAGCAGGGATGTGCCAGGCAATGCTCTACACAAAATGGAAGTGCTTTTTAACATAAAATTGTCTGGTGGTTATTTTAGATTGTGTGAAATTGCCTCTTCACTGTGATTATTTCCGAAGGTAAAACAGGTTTTTGTGAAGACTGTTGGCTGAAAAGCAATGTGATAAGGAAGAAGATAAAGCAGTTGGCAGCAGAAACCTGTTAGATTTGCACAAGTTAAAATGAGGAAGCAAAAGCAGCAGCCCTGATGGAGAAAAAAAGACAGAGTATAGAAGAGATTTCCTGTCTAATGAAGACAATAGGCACTTGCTTGAGAAAGCAGAGTGGAGCAGACAACAGCAGGAGAAATGTTTCCAGTGGTTCTCATAGAATTGGAACACAGAGTTTTCTTTGGCAAATGAATTAGCCGCAAGAGCCAAATGTCTTCAGAAAGAGCTTATCCTCTGGTAGCTGTCTTTTGCTTAAACTCTCTAAAAAAGCATCTGTAAAGCACTGTGAAGCATGAAGCCATTCCAAATGCAATCAGTTAGATAAGGCAGCATCCACTGTGATTTAGCCATTTGTTCTAACAAACTTAGCAACTCAAAGCGCTCTGGAGAAGAAACTTCAGGCTGCCTGCTGCACGGCAGGACGTCCTGAATTAAGTTCTTATATAAAGGCCAAGTGGTTTAGCAATAACTCAGCCACTCAGGATGCAAAGACCAAAGGGAAAATCCTGCTCTTAGATATGCAGGGCTGATCTCAGACCCACACATCTCTGAAATCAGAGTGCAGGTCTACCACTGGACATTTTTTTATTCCTGTTTGCATTGCTGGGACAAAGCACTGAGTGAAGAAACAGAAGTTGCTTGCGAGGAGTTTACCAGCTTGTTTTCTGTATCTGATGTTTGAGGGGAGGAGGGAAGAGGCTGAGGGACAAGAAACATTAGTCTCTGGAGTTACACACGAGCGAGATTTTCTTCAAGGGCATACATCAAAGTTCCCAGATAGGCATTTTTTAAATCCATTCCTTACAGGGCAATGATCTGATTGAAAAGTCTCCAGGGACACACTGGCTCATGAGAGGAAATTAATGACTAGCATGCAGCTTATACACTGCTGGTTATATCCTTGTTTGCCAGCTACCAGCAATATAGGCAATTAGGAAGATTCAAGTTCAGCTGGAGCTTGGATAGTGGTTACCAGTTTGGCACTAGCCTCCCTGCTGTCAGGTTTTAGTTGACAAAAAGTCCCAGTTTTAGAGTAACTCACACGTCTTATCTCTTGTATGTCTTATACAGATGATGAAAGGCACCTGGAACAAACAAAATAAATTGTTAGAATGTCTTTATTATTACCTAAATGGACTCTGGGGTCAGAGTAATGTCTTCTATTTAATTCAGTGCTGAAGTATAATTTCAAGAACATAAGTGGAAAAAAAGAAGAGTCATCTGAACTAATATCCTCAGGCTCCACTTATATGAAGACTTACACGTGTGCTTAGTTTCACGCTGCAAAATTGGTACAAAATAGCAACACTGTTCACAGGTTTAAAATGATGTCTGGAGACTTTGAAGGATTAGACTCCTTATTTGCTACTTGAAATGGAACTTCTGTAAAAGTGCTTCATATGATGATGCATAAAAATGAAATGCATTTTTCAAATTGTGAGGAATCCTACCGCCCCCAAATGATTGGAAGATATCTTCATAACAGATGGGCAATAAATAATAATTTCCTTATTTTCATATGTATTATACCTTTCTCTGAAATGAGAAGTATAAAATTAATTCTCTTTTTTAAGTTAATATTTTACATCTGTTTTATTTCCACTCTTTTGTCTTAGCATTGCCCATCTCTATGATAAGAAATTTTTTCAAATATGAGACACAGTGATTTATGCTCTCTTTAGAGATGGAAATCCATGGATCTTTTTATTTATTGTAAGGGGGCTAGGAATTCACCTGGAATTTTTAAATTTATTTCAATTTAAGCACATGTAGCAGTTCATGAGAAAGAGGCAGTGGTATCCCTGTCACATAGGGCAAGGAACTAGCTCAAGATGCAAGGACTGCCCTTCTCACCACACCTCAGAGGACCACTTTTCTACCTTCTCAGCCGGTGCGCAGCAACCAGAACAGAAGATGGATTCCCACTTTGTGTATTCTAACTTTCACTACTTTAGTTTAATTCTTTTTTCCCCTTTCCCCAGAGACTTATTAAAAGATCACGTCAATAATCATACATAACTACTGTTTTGGGATACCTCTGTTTCCCAAATATGACACTTTTGGTAGATATTACAGTATAATTGGAGTGACTTCCCTGTAACATTGATGTGGTCAGATTTATTTAGTCAGCACAGAGAGTGAATATTCAGCTTCTTCTTATGGTGCACAGAACTGCCAAAACCATTAAAAAAATAACTGAGCTTGTAAGCACCTATATATCCTTCACTTTCAAGGTGAAGGTACTCTGTAAGGGCTTTCAATCAGACTTCTGCTTAACATCCTGTGTGTTCTGCCTCTTGGAAGTCAAAAGAAATATTTATGCCTGAAAAGAAACAACTGAGCATGCACATCTTGGAGCACTGGGCCAGTTCCAGGTAATGTGAAAGTCAATGGAAATACTCTCCTTGGCTTCACTAAGGTTTAGATCAAGATGCCAAGCCAGGAAGGAGTACAAAGGTTTGCCATAATGGTTCCTGTCTCCTGATGGCCAAACTTCAGAGATGATAAGGGGAGTTCTGCAGGGCTTTTGGCTTTCCTGCTCAATTAAAGACTCTATATTTGGCAATGGAAAATAGCCCTATTTAGAACATTTTGTAAACAATGTTAGTTATAGGCAATGATTTTTTTCCACTGTTATATATAGTTATCTGAAGTTATCTGAACACTGTTATGTTCAGGTCAAGAGACAAAAAGAAATTAATCTGACTTAGGTTTAATGTCACATTGGACTGCTTTAACTCACTGTTGAGAAGCAGTTGTATTCCATGAGCAGTTTTAATGTGTGTGTCTGTACAGTATTGTTAAAATCACATCTCATTTACCAAGATCGTATTATCTATCAGGAATCAACAAACCTAAAAGTGTAGTCCCAGGAGCAGAGACCACCTTTGAAATACACGTAATTCCACATGCCAAATGGGCTGGATACAGCTTCATGGGGTGCAGATTTTTAGTTAGGTAAGGGGTACACGACATGAAGACCCAGACAGGCTGTAAGCATATAGGACATCCGAATGGCCACAGGGTTCATGTTCCTGACTGCTCTTCAGACCATGCCTGTATATACACTGCCAGTGAAAACACTGATAATTAGAATCATAGAATCACAGAACATCTTGAGTTGGAAGGGACACGTGAGGATCATCGAGTCCAGCTCCCTGCTTCTCGCTCTTGCAAGATGAGATATACCTTGATCTGTGTAAGGACGCCAGATTTAGTGTTTTTAGTGAAGAATGTTACTCTTGAAGCAGATTTTGAAGGAATAATCACTTGCACAAAACCACAGGAAAAGTTCTGTATTTCAATGCCGTGTCTACTGGGAGGCTATTGGTCAAATTTATTTGACCAATTGCTCTTTTCTCTTTAGTCACACTGAAGTCACACTGAACAGGAGCTGGTATTTTCATTGTCTAAACAATAAATCAGTCAATGTTTATGAGTAGTACCTTAGGCCTCAGATTCTGAACTAATATCCAGGCCACAAGGCATTCCACAAACATAAAAGGCTAATATATTAAATAGGAAAGATTCAAGGTGTCAGGAAAGAAACAAAACTTTTCCACATCATTATATTGAATTATAAAGCTCATTGCTGTAGGATAATCACAGAGTCAAAAATCACAGATGTATTAAAATAAGAAAACAAAATAGGAGGCTGGCCCTATTAACAGATACTTAGCACAACAGCTTAGATGTCTGTTCTGAGTCATGATGTCTCCAGGAGCAGGGAAAATATTTTTATTTTTTTTTTATCTCCCATAGTATCCACTCAACTCACCATTCATTATGGACTACTGGCCTAGTTATAAGTTTTTTTCAGGTTTAGAACAGTCAGACTTAATGTTCAGCAGGCAGTGGTAAGTGAAGTGACTTGTTTGAAAGCATCAGGAAGCTTAACAGCAAACCCAGCTACAGAATCAAGGCATACAAAATCCAAACTGTTGTGCTTTTTAAAAAACCTGGTATTATCCAAAGGCCCATGAGTGCATCCAGGGTTTTAGGAATCTTTGACAAATTACTAACTGCTCTTCATTTGGTTACCTTACTGAGTCATCCTAGTATCTGATGGTTCCAACACAAAGAGTCAGAATTATCCCTGTGTTCTCTCTTCTGTGAAAACACACAGATGAGTCCTTTTCAGTCAATATGTGACTTGTTCTTGGACCCAACAGGAAATATTTCATGCGAAGTATCTGTGAAAAAAAGGAAAGAAGGGAAGAACTAGAGCCACAAAATCATCCCGGGGAGATATGCACCTGCTTTGGTTTTCATACCTCTCATGAAGTGCATACAGCTTTCAACCAGGGTGTGTGAACTTACCTGGTTCATTACTTCTCTTCCCATCCCAAAAGTATCTCACAGAAAGGATCATACCATTAGGCTACAGACTAAAGAAGAGAAGAAGGAAAAACAGTGTTACTCTTCTTAATTCTGTACAAATGTTCAGAAGAGTTATTTATGCAAAACCAGGGAGTCACAACATATTTGCCTGATTGTAGCCCAAAGTAGCAGCGTGGTTTGGGTGCCATCCTGATGGCTATAGGTGGGGAATATATATTGAAGCGGAGAGTTTAATGATTTTTTTAAAATCTTAGTCCCCTGCCTGTGAAGGGGGAATAGGATGATGTATGATTGAGAAGAACTGTGTTAGCATTGCCCTGCAGAGAATAAAACCTGGTAGGCTCCATTGACTGGTTCTTCGGAAGCCAATTCCGTGCCAAAGAACACACCAAGAGAGAGGAGAAACTCCTGCTACCCTTTATCAGGCAATTCAGTGACACCAAGAAATCCTTATACACTAAGAAAGGCTGCAGCTTTGGAGAGGTTTTAAAAAAAGATAAAAGCAGACACAGCCACACAGAAACACAAATGACATCCGTTCAGAATTAGCTCTGCCCCTTTTATCTTCATAAGAAGCCAAGCTGAACTCCAACCTTTGGATTCTCTCGAGGCATTAGCTTTTCATTACGAATGAATGGCTGATCACATTATGACAGACAAATGATCGGCAGCAGGAGGGTTTACCAACATACCGTGCACTCCCACAGTCACTGAAGGGGAAATCTAATGAGCAAATAACCTGCTGCAACTTTCTACATATTTCCTGTAATTGAGAACTCTTCTGTACTTCGTCTGGAATGCAGATGCCTGTCAGTCACAAGGTCATAAATAGGATTAGGGGCTGTTTCTGGAAAGGCAAGCGACTAGCTTTAGGTGCTCAGTTGAAAATACAGATGTTTTCTGGCTGCATGGCTGTTGGGTGGTGATATCTCCAAGTCTGTTTAAGCAGGCTTGGCCATTAGGTCTTCCCTGAGACCCCCAGTCTTGCAACTGGTGCAGATCCCTATTAGGAGTGCAGACCCCAAGTAACTTTTGCTTCTGCAATCAGCTGCAAGTTCCAAGCATTGAAATCTCTGCTTAGAGATCCACAGCGTAGAACTCACTCTCCAGCCTCTATTAAATTGATCTCCAACATCTAATGGGAACTGAAACCTTTTTTTTATGTTAAGAGATTTGTTTCAGGCCCTTGCATGAAAAGGATTTAAAGTATTATCTCCCCATAAGGAGAATTCCTAAATAACTTCCCTAAGTCACCCTGAGAAACACAATAACATAATATAGTCTTCTGAGAACTTTAACCTCCTCCATCCCAATTATAGCTGTTGTGAGTGACAGAAATGTCTGAATAATTATTATTTACTCATATTTAGTCAGATATTTTTGTGGCACTGGCCAATACATTTATTTCACCACTACAGTTACAAAACCCAAATATTTCAATAAAAGAAAGTTGTTTACCAAAAAAAGTGGGAGTATTGGTTTGTGGTTGTCCATGTGTATGTGTTGTTTGGGGATTTTTTAAATGCAATGTCTTATTACTAGCTGAATTGCTTCTTCAGAGACTGTGAAAGTTGTCAAAGTAACATGACCAGTTATGGTAACCCACAGGCTCTGCCTCACAGCTTCGCTGTTCTTCTGTTTGTCCCTTCACTTACATATCTTTATTAGAACTTATTTCTCTTGTTGGTAGAAGCTATTTCTGCTGTCGGTAAATCTTCTTGTTTTAGGAATGTTACAAAAGAACCTTAAGATCCCAACCAAGATCAGGGCTGGTGAGGCACATCATAAGCCCACAGAAAGAGCCGTTGCCCCAATAAACACTTAAAATCTCAATAGCCAAGATACACAAGAATTTAGGATACTGCAGTGAAGCAACTTACTCAAGGTCACACAGGAGATCAGTGACCAGACCATGAATAAAACCTTCACCTCCCACGTCTCTCTGCTGTGCTTTATTTTTCTTTAGTAGAAAGGAGTCAGCGTTCAATCTTACTTGTTTTATCCAAGGCAAATTCCACTGGATTTCACCATAATGAAGGTAGGGAGAGGGGTTATATCCACTTTAATCAGTCTACCAAAGCTTAAAAAAACCCTGCACGGAATGCAGCTGAGTACAAAACCCTCCCATTTCAGCAGCTTATTCAGGATATGCAAACCAGATGGAAGTCTATGTATTACATGATTAAACGTACTCCAGATCAGAAAGGAGCAAAATCATCCAAAGCAACGATATGAGAGACGTCATTGTCTTCTATTCATCTATGTTAAGGTCACAAAAGCCTCCACAGAGATAAGGGGATGTGGTCAGTGCTCTGAAAGGCTGACACACTAATTACAGACAGAATAAAGGGGCCAGGGGATAAAGCACAAGCCAGGGTAAAGGAATGACGTGGGGTGATGAGCATAAGGCCACAGGGTTACTCAGAAGAGACATGCTCAACAAGGCTGCCCGTGTCTCCTGCTAACACGGCGTTGATCCTAGTGCAGACAAGGTTCTGCCTTTTTGGGGATATCATTATGAAGTGACCATTTCCAAATGCACCCTTTTGTTACGGGACACAGAAGAAGGTTTCAGAGAATTAGTTCATTCTGCTGAACAGTGTTTACGTGTTCTCAGATCATTGCCTACCTTTAAATCATAGACAATCTCTCTCAAACACACACAGATACATACTGCATTTACAGTAACAATGATGTTCTACCTGCCAGCCCTGCTTGTAGATTTTAGTTCCAGACAGCATATCAGCACAAATTCATATTCTTTTGGGTGGAAGACGTTTTACAAGACTGTTGAGTTGACAACTGAGAGAGGAATTGGGTATTACCATAAAATCCTTGTATTTTCCCTTATTACATTTTACACTATTTAAGTAAAACTTTATTTACACTATTTTTAGGTAAAACTATTAAAATTTTGGAGGAATCTGAAACATTTGCATGAGTCTTATCTTGACACCAAAAAGAAAGAAGCTGACATTCTTCCAAGCTTTTCTCCTCACACTGGCTTTTTCCAATTTTTGATACAGCATCATTCAATCTGCCATGAGGAGTGGCAATATTTTGCCCTGTAGCTAAGTTAAAAATTCTGTCAAGGATGCACCACTCAGAACAAACCTAGTTCACTTCAATGTGCTGTTTCTCTCCCTTCCCCATACATTACATTTTCTCAGCAACATCCTGCAGCAGTGAATTCCACCTGCCATATAGACTTGTGCCAGCAAAAGGGAGTCTTGAATTAGTACAGGACATAAAGCACTTTATACAAAGGGACTTTACTAACGGCTAGTCTCCTAGGTGTTACCAGCATAAAACTAAAGCAAAGAGGTCTAGGACATGTCCATGAATCATTTTTATGTCGCCAATAGCAGAATGGGATTTACACTTTGATACGTCAAGTAGTTAATCATAGGCTTTGAGACATGCCACAAGATGGGCAGAAGACCAGGACCAGATACTGCTTCAGAAGGTCCCAGTCCTCATTGCCAGACTCTCAGATTTCCCAAAATCTCAACATTTTCTTTCCTTTGCCCAGCTGGACTCCCATAGTCATGAGGCCAATGGAAGTCTATTACTTTGGGTCTGCCAAAGTCTAACATTTGCCCCTTGGGTTAGGAGATCCGTGATGTAAATATACATCATATTTGTCCACTCACTATGTGACCACAGTAACATGCTTGATAATGGGCTAGATTGTATGGGAGTAAGTGAATTGGTCCTCAAGTGGCTTGTCTCACTTCTCATAACAGCTATCTGTGAATCTTCCCATGCCGACGTCTCAGTCATAAACCACTGGGCAAAACAAGAGCCCTGGAGAAAGACTCCTTTTGAAGAGACTATTATTGTGTCAGGTAGACAATGGAAATCTAATGACTCAAATATCAAGAGGGATGGGCCAAGGTGGAAAAGATCGGTGACTGTCGCCAAAGTGGTGTCATGAAACTACATGAAAGAAAATAAGAGGACAAAGGAAAAATTAATAATTTATGTATTTGGTAGGAACAGGACCCAGGGGCAATGCAACTCTTTCATCAGTCCTGCATGTGTGTTCATGAACTACCTGTACCAAGAGACTTGCAAATAGTGCATGCATTAAATCTCCAAAGGTAGTATAGGCTTCACTGTGTTTCCCAGCTCCAGGCAACACATTTTCAAGACCAGATATGTTGCCTGGTGCCAGCCCTGTCTGACTGTAGACTCAGTTAAAAGACCACTGAATTTCTTTCACAAGGTTTTCCTGAAGTTGGACACTTTACAGCCTGAAAGTGGATGACTGTTTTCAGCTTTCCTACCTATGGACACAAAAACACCTACTACCACTTTAGAGACACCTGGGATATCACTGACATGAACACCGATACTCAACAGTATCAGGAGGGACTTCAGGGAACAGAGTGAGATATTTGGGAAGGGTGTTAGATGAAACATGCTTTCTGTCATATTTGGGACATAGAGAAAATGTGTCCATCGTTAGACTCATCAAGGGGCAGTAGTCCATTGGGAGAATAATTCTACCTTCCAAATAAAAATCTAGACAAAAGTCACAGAACAACTCAACCACTATATGCCATTTCTCAAATTACTTAGGGAAAGGAACAGCAGTGAAAAAAAGAACACAGATTGATCCTGTTGTGTTATAGCTTCTCTCTAGGCTCTATAGCTAAGGAAAACTTATTCCTCTGTACTGCCAGAGCAAAATATGGCTAACATTGGAGGTCTGTTTCCCTAAGATAGTTTGGGCCCCTGCCTCAGCCTCCTACCCTCTAGCAAGCTCTCTTATTTGCACCACTATTCTTTAATAAACACAATATCAGAGCACAGCATTGACATGGTCTATTGATCCCAATGTGTTTACATTCAGAGCTGGCTTGGGTACCTCTGCCTGGCTCTGCACCATACACTTGTACCTACAGTTTTCTGCAAGGGAAATATATATATATATATATATATATATATTTGTTATCATTCATTTTTTCCTTCTTGGTTGTAAATTCATGGAAAGGACTTTGGATGTAAGCACAACATATTCCTAGGTTAAGATCACGGCTGCCAGAGAACAAGTGAAAAATTGTCCCCCAAATGGAAATGTGAAATATCACTCAAGGATCTGCACTTCCCTGACACTAAGATATAAACACTGAAAACTTAAAGAACATGAAGTTTTGGGGGAGGCTGAATGAATTCATGAGAGGTACAGTGAGCTGATGGAAAGCATGATATTCTACAGAGACAAACTTTATAGAAGGGTGTAGAGAAGTTATAAGTTCTGGAAAATCCAAAACATAAGATCATTCTAACTGTCCACTAGGTTGGGGATTTTTTTGACCATTAAAAATAAATAATAAAATAAATGGGCAGAGGAAGACACTAAGTTCTGCATGTCTTACATCTAAAATGGCACATTTTGCACAGCACTCACAAAATTTTCCTTTTGAGAACTGCAGTCCTTAACTACACTTGCTTGCCTTTCACAAATTACTTGCCTTTTGGGAACTGAGTGCTTAACTGCAGTTAAGTGCTCTCAAGTGTATGAAAATTGGATGAAATACCACAAGTGATGGGCAAAAAAAATATTTGGCACTGTTTCAAGCAGAGAAGAAATATGTAATTAGCTGCCAGAACAGATTCAGTGTTCAATTTGGGCGTGCTAATTTTCTGATTAATTAAGTATAACACACATTAATATGTGTACACTTAGTAAGCAGCTAGATTTTCATTTTTGGTCACAGGGTCTCCCACATCTGTGCCACTGCCTTTTCTTTTCTGTTTCTCCCTGCTGGCTGCCTGCACTGAGAGCTGGTAAATTTAGATGTGAAGACCAGATCAAAAGATCCAGGCACAGGATTTCCCATCCTGCCTTCAATCCTTCTAATATATAAACGACTTCATCTCAAAATCCCCAGAGGTGGTTTTCCTTCCTAGTGCCATGAAGCGCTTTACTAAACCAAGAGCCAAAGCCCTCATTCTTTTATACAAATGGGCAATCTTTTCTATGCTCTGTCTGGGTGTTTTGCCCGAGTTCTGATGCATCTGTTCTCCATTTTTATACACATCTTTATCACTATAGCTGTGGTCTGGTTTTACCAGCGACTGTCACTTATTCTGGCCACCTGGCACCTGTTTTCCTCCTTAGTTTCAGCTTGGGTCAATTTACACAGCTCATAATCTGCATGTATCTGGGGGAGGCTGCTGGATGTGGGTGGCTGTGAGGACAAGACTGTAACTCAGGAGGAGAAAATCTTGCAGTTGTTTGAAGGATGGAAGCGAAGGCCTTTATCCTGCATCAAAGAGGATGGCTTTGAATGGAAACTCAACTTCTCATTTTAAGTATTCCTTTGAACTGGGGAATGACACGCATAGTCCATTCCTAAGAATAGCATCCTTTTATATTTTTTTTAGTTCTGAAGAAATCTATTTCTGCCCAAGCATGGTATCTTCTTCAATTTTAGCATTGAAAATTTATATCAGAAATTCAGATTCAGGAAACAAAAGAGGGAATTGATCTTACTGAAATGGATTCCTAGGTGAATACCTTTACTGCCTTATTTACTCCCTTCATTTCAGCTCTCTATTGAAGGTAATGTCCTCATTGTCTCTCCTTACTGCCCTTTGGTTCACACTGCAGTGTGGTATCACAGAACACAAACAGGATTACTTTTGGAGAAAACTAACACCCTTTACAATAAGAAACCACACATAGCCTGTAGCAAGAAATTTGCTGAAAAATTTGCTGACCACCAAAGAAAAATGCTGATAATGGCCTAGCTAGAAAAGTTTCCAGTGGAAATGACTGGATCAATATGCTAGTATCAATGAAATCTATATATGATAAGAGCATTCAAATGCTTAAAACATGTTTGTATTATTACAAAATTGGCCAGCTTTTGTGGAATCTGAATGACCACATGGTCAAAATCTTGAAAATACAATTTGCAATAAATTATCATCCCCTTCACAAACATCTATGCGTAAGTGATGCCTATTTTTTTCTCTTCGCCCTGGTATATTTTAAGAAAATGTGGTGGTTAATTGAAAATAGATATTTTTTCCATATGGCCTGGAACAAAGTTTTGGATAAACAGAAGACTGAACCGTCTGGAAACAACAGATGGCAGTGTTTTAAAGATGAAGAGATGAAAGCTTGGATAACCAGTGCTGAACGTCAGTAGTAACATATGATGGAGGCAGTACACCTACATCTGGGAATTTAACTCTACCATAATTCTATGAGATAGACATGTGGTCGAAGTAGAGACTTTTTTTTTTTTTTAAATAAAAAGGAGGAAAGTGAGCTACCTGTCGTATTCCAGCAGCCAGACACGCAGTCTCCTTGCATTTAATTTCAATAGCATAAGTTGTAGCTGTAAATAATGTTCCCAGATCAACTGGCAGATGTAGAAGAGTTTATACAGCCAGTGCAAAGACTCAACCTGTTTCTATTATCTATTTACGTAAAATCCTGGGAGAAACATCCAAAAGAGGAGAGAAATGGGACATAAAAAGGTTCAAATGCATGTGATAACTATGGTATATAATAAATAAATAAATAACCTATCCCGTACTTCTAAATGTACCACAATCAGGCACTTTTCTGTAACTAGTTACTATATAATGTAATACATTTACCATGTATTTAGCCATGATCAGAAGACCTGCTTCCTTGACACATTGAGATGAGTGTAGATTCATTTGAGTAATGCCACACATGGTATAAGGGGAGTGGGTCCCAATCTTTGCAGTAAGTTTGCAATGTTGAAAGTAGATCACAAGTCAGCTCAAGTGCTGGCTGAAATAATACTTTGTGATAATGCTCAGCACCATTTCTGAATCATTTTTTGTGGGGTAGGTAACATTTTACAGAGAAACTTCTAAGAAAGAGAAGGAAATATTGCTCCTTCTGCTGTTCTTTCTAGTAATTTGTATTTATTTTTGGAGATAGGAGAAATGGAGAGAGAAAAAAAAAATCCCACAGAAACAAGTCAAACAGAGGGGTCTGAGATAAAGACAACATAGTAGTTTGATTTAAATATTGATATTAACATTTACATTAGACCTCTTCCAGTTGCCCCAGGCTAAGGATCTGACCTATACTACATTTTCTATCAAGACTATCAGAGTATTAATATATTTTTAATATACTTGTATAGAAATCATAGAATGGTTTGGCTTGGAAGGGACCTTAAAGATCATCCAGTTCCAACCCCCTGCCCTGGGCAGAGACACCTCCCACCAGACCCATCTATTCTGGCCTTGAACCCCTCCAGGGATGGGGCAGCCACAGCTTCTCTGGGCAACCTGGCCCAGTGTCCCACCACCCTCACAGCAAAGAATTACTTTCTGGTGTTTATGGTAGCTTGAGAAAAAGAGCTCTGTCTTCTGAGACTATGTCAAGAGGAATAGAGAGAAAGGAAAAATAAATTTGAAAATTGCTTTCAAAACTTACATCTGTAGAGCCTAATATGCTACAATACTGTCATGCTTACAACAGAGGCAATGCTAAAAATCAGATATTGAACCTTTTTATATGTAGAGGTGAAGCTTCTCCAGGCCCATTCAAGCTGCAGTGCTGTCCCCAAAGTGCCATGTACAGCACGTCTGGTAGCCCACCTGCAGATGTCCAGTTCTGCTGTGAGGATGATACTCTCCAACTCTTTCTCTCAGATCCACCGACATCAGGATTCTTGGGATAACACGAGGCAGATGTGCAAAAGGGAAGAAAAAAAAAATCTTTCTGTCTCTTTTCATGCTTTTTTCATCTCAGTAACACGGGATAGTTCTGTTTCTGCCTCAGCTGAGAAAGACACAAAATATCCTTTTGAGCTTCATCCTTCAAATGGAAACAAAGCTATAATGCATTACAGGTATTTCTATTCCTATTTTATTATTTAGGCTTCACCTTCAGTTTCAAGGACCAATTCCTTCCTCTGCCTCTAAACACACTGTTAAAATACAGTCTATCACTCTCATCGTGGGATGCTTGAGTTAAGCCACAGCAGGAGATCTGTTCTCACTCTTATTTTAAGTACAGAATGACTTTTTTGAGAATGTATAAGTTTGTGCAGCTATAGTTTTATGCAATAGTCATATGATTATCATTAGTGCATTTCAGTGTCCACATTAAGGGGAATTATCTTAAAATACTGCATATCTTATACATTTTATCCAGCAGAGCTAAGATTTCTGAAGATGTTTTAAACCAGTAATTTTTCAACTTCCAGGACTTGAAATGCATGGCTTTTACGATCATTACAGTGGCTTTTTGACACATTTTTCTTCATATGTTGCTGGTATAGGCTCCCAAACCTCCTCCCAGCTTCATGTAACTTTGTGTCTGGGAACCGTACAAACCAGGGATACCACATGCACATACTAAAAAAAAAACATCCTCCCCAAACAGTAGTGGTAGGAAATTCAATAACAGTAATAACAGTACAGATTTACTGTAACGGTACAGAAACCTGTACTGTGGGCAGAAGTAAATTTTGTATTTTAATAGAAACTCATGTTCAAGCACAATGTTGGGTTGTAGCCTGTTCTGCGTTTAATATTCACCAAGTGCCACACAAGCATTTTGCACACTTCTAACTTACCTTCACTTTGCATTTTGTTTTATCTCATTTATAGAGTTGGAGTCGTTCTTCAAAGTTAACTGAAGTTACTCCGGGTTTACATAGAGAGGGAGCAAGAACAGATGGGGAGTGTGTCTCAGCAGTGACAGGGAGCATGGGATCTGGATTTTCTTATCAGATTTTTGAGTGAGAGTCTCCTTGCACCTCTGCTTTGTTTATGCATCTGATTTATGCCAGCGTCTGAGAGAGGAGAACAGGTGGCCACTAAAAAGAGGTGTCTGCTCTTCATATCCATGATGCTTTACTGAGAAACCATACGTTGCCTTCAAGCATATGCATGTTTTAAGCCACTCTGCTAGCTGTTGGAATGAAACCCATTAGGCTTTAGGCAAAACTTTTTAGCAACCTCATAAGGGCAGAGGATCTGGTGGGCTGCCTGGATGGTTTGGAGAGCAAGACTGTGACTAATAGATTTCCTCAGGATCAGATTAGAGATGATAATTACATGTCTCTTTAAAACAAAGAGAAAAATCCTCCAGCAAATGCAGCCTTGCCAGTAGAGCTGAAACATCTACAATTTTTGCCCGGAATCAAAGAGCCTTTTCCTCTTCCAAACAGGTGAAATCAGGTGTGAGGCCCTTGCAGTCAAGGGAGTTACACCAGCAACAAAGAAAGGTAATAGTTAGATAAGGCAGGCCTCAAACATCAGGATTTACAAGGTATTACTGCTCAAATGACATTCAGACATTGCATTAGCATCAACTATATCTCCTTTTATCCACTAATTGTGTAATTCATTCAAAAGAGCAACCAGATTGGTTTCATCTGTTACATGTTGTATGGGCCAAACCCCAGGAAAATATTTCCCTTGGCTCATCCCAAGAAAAACATTCACACACGCTGTTTATTTTGATATTCTAAAATACTACTTTTATCTTATGTTTTAGCTAGATATTCCTTTAAACTTGCTCTTCTGATTCCTTTTCCCTTTGGAATCTCCTAATTAGACCTGGTGACTAATTCAGAAAGAATTATTTATTTAACAAATCCCACCCTTTCCTATCACAAAGCATCTACAAGCAAAATTTTTTTTTTTTTTCCCAAGTCGGTATTAATTAAAAACTATTTACAGATATTCAGAGCAGAAACCTTGTTCTGTAGCTTTCCCCTTGTTCTTCTTCAAGATGTGCCATCGGTGCTCTGCTACGATGCGTTCTGCAAGACTGTGATGATGAATAATTGACATCGCAACTTGGAATGGAAAATATTTATGTCCAGACATAGCCTCTTCTACAAATGTAGACTAATTAATAGTGTTAATCTCTCTCTTCTTCACACAACTCTTGCTTTCCCAATCCCAGAGAGACAGTATGGTCCTGAACAGCTTGGGAAGGTCTCCATGTGGTTGTTTGTCCGTACAGAGGCAGCCAACAGCTGCAAAATGTGACGTGAGCACAGCCTCCTCTCTCTCTGGCTCTCTTCCTTCTTCCTTCAGCATATCTTCCCTGATATGCTGGCTCTGCTCACTCAGATGTCTTCAACTCTTACTGAATGGAAAAGGGGAGGGAAAAAGACTGGAGAGGAGAGCTGTGTTTACTTCTTTATACCAGGTGTCCACACTCCTTGTCTTGCTTCTGCAATACATGAATGTGTATGAATGCATATCTGCATACGTACCTGGAACACGTGCTGGTATATGGGAATATCCCTATTCCTCTTCATTGAGTTTCTCATACACCCTTCCCAGATACAGCAGGAGGGAGAACAGACCTCTCAGCTCTCTCTGTGCTTTTGGCAGATAAATGCTGGAGGACCACTTCAGACCGCAAGGACACACCTGAGTAATGGGTCATTTTGTAAGACAAGGGACTCTTTGCCTTTTGCTAGTGTCTCTTGAATCACAGAATCACAGAATCTTCATGGCTGGAAGGGACCTTTGAGATCATCGAGTTCAACCATACACACACCAAAACCCAACAACAACATAAAAAAAAAAATCAAAAAAACCCAACAACCCAAACACAAAACAGAGCACCCAACCCAAGAATCTTGGCCCCTGGAGCATGGAAGTGTCACATCTACACTTTCCTTAAATACCTCCAGGGTTGGTGACTCCACCACGTCCCTGGGCAGGCTGTTTCAGTGCCTGACCACCCTCTCAAGAAAGTAATTCTTCCTCATATCTCATCTAAATCTCCTCTGCCACAACTTCAGACCATTTCCTCTGGTCTCTCTCTGGGAGAAGAGGCCAACATGATGAAGAAGCATATATCGATAGAATTAATTAATATATCCATAGAAAGAATATATTGGTAGAAAATCCCACCCTTTTGTGCCTTTTATTTTTTTTAATCAAAAGGAATAGAAAATAGGAAATTGTACAAACCTGCTAGGGTTACCTGCAGCAGAAAGAATCACTGCTGTCTATATCTCACTACAGGCACAGACGCCTCTATGTTGGATCAAGCCTGACTGAACATGAGGCAACAACATGTCTATATGGTCACAAGTCACAGCAGAGCACCCTGAAACTGAGGCAGCCCCAGAAGCATGTCACTAAAAGGAGGTGACAAAAGGGTCCTTATAACACCCCTGACACCCATTCAGGATTGCTGGTGGGATGGAAGCCCCAGCACAGAAGCCACATTTCCACCACTCACATGCTCCACCTGAATCTCTGGTTCCAGCCTGGCCAACCATGGCTTTGAGGCAACCTTGCAGTCAAACACCAGCACTTCTCCCTGTTCAGATCCTCCAATCTGGCAAGCATGGGCAGATAAGAAGTCTCCTTCAAAAACACTTTTTTAAAAAGGAGACAGTTTTAAAGGAGCTTAGCATCTTTGCATTATTTTTATTGTTGGGTTCTTTTTTCTAAATGAAAGAGACCAACCACCAATGTAGTTTTCAAGGTAGCGTCTTCAGCTCAATTTTGGCAAAGAAATTCGGGAAACTGCAGAGAGAGGAAGCTGGAAAGTGAAGTCAAGTTAACTGTTGCTGCCAAAAGACTTCTGTGAAAACTGCCTAGAAAAATACCTGCCGGTGGGAGGATCACGGAGGGCTTAGGGGCTGAGAGTCAGTTTTAGGAGCTAGGGAAGAAGCAAGAAGAAGAAGGGCTGACTTCCCCTGAGCCTGGAAGAGGAAGGAGACCCTCCTCCTCACTGTCAGCAGGGGAAGGAGCTGAGCTCACAGATGTTCCCCTTTCCCTTAAGCAGGGTGTCACAGACTTCCTGGGCCGGTGACGGGACACAGACCTGGCGGATGTTGCTGGCCGCCTGCCGGAGGCTTCTGTGATAAATAGGTCCGGTTAAAAAAAAAATAAAAAAATAAAAAAATCACTGATTCAAGTGAAAGCTCTTCTCATTCATTGTCACTAAAACAAATGATCTTGATTTTTATTTGCTTTTTTCCTAGATTTTAACTTGGGGGAAGAGAAAGGGGAAAAATAAAAAAAAAAAAAGCGACAAAACCCCAGTCATTTCATCCCAAATGGCATTATTTTGGCTCCGGAGGTGCTGCCATGTCTCCCAGGAGCCACAGATCTGCTGGCTTGTGTCTGTGTGGGGTCTCTGGCCACTTTTCCTGCAGCACATGACACTCTCCACGATGCACGACCCATTTGTAAACAAGGCAATATACAGGATTTACAGAATCAGAGGAGAGAGACAATGGAAAATAAGAGGCTGAACACCGTATGGGATATGTAAAGCTTGTCTTCTTTAATACTTCTTCACAGCATTAGCTTTTGTTGAAGGATTAAGCTGTCTTAATCTCTACTAAAGCCAAGAAAATAACAAGATATTCAGAATTAATCCGTTTTCTTGGCTTTGGAGAAAATCCCAAGTGGTTATTTTTCTTCATCTGCTAAGCCAATTCCAAGGGAAAACTCCTGTCAGTGTCAGTTATGTAAAAGTTTTTCTGACTGAACTTGAATCCATAGAATAACTTTCAAAGTGCTTTCTCCTCTGATAGTTTGAGGCATGTTCAATGAATGTGCGTGTATTTCACATCCTGTTCCATGAACATGTCCACCTCCTTTGAGTACCTTAAGTATGTGGCATTGTTTTCCTTCTGCTTTATTGCTCCATCTACTGGAACCAGTTCTACATGGCATTTGAATGAACAAATCATATCATGGGTATATTTATTTATACTTATAAAAAAAATGGAGAAAAAGAAAAAAAAAAGTAACTTCTTAATCCAAAACATTTGAGTTATTTTAGTTTTATAACAAAGTGCACATTTTGTAAACTATTTCCCCCCCATCCCGCCCCGGCCTTTTTCAGGCTCTTAATCAGAGCCCTGACAGTAAGAATACTGTCTTATTATATTATTCTAAAAAAAGAATTACAGACTTTCAGTGTTTACAAACACTTATAAAAATATGTTATTGTTTCTCAAAATATTAGATGTAGCAAAACAATGAATAAAAACCCACTCCCAGCATCAACAGAAAGATGTTTTGTGGAATTAGCTGGGATTCTAATAGTACTTTGAAAATACAAATTGCTTTATAATTTATAAAATAAGTACATAGAATTAAATTAACACAGAAGGACATTTTCCCTTGAGTTCAGAATGCAGATTCTAGCAGTTTAGAATTTAAAAATTCTATTTTAAAAATATTTAAAATATTTAAATCTATATAAATATCTATATTTAAAAACATATAAAATGATGCCTCAAAACAGATAGAGAAGAAGCTAAAACAGTAGGCGCTAGAGGAAAGTTTGCACCACACCTGTAAGATTCAAGATAATTTCATTGTTGTGATTGTTCATCCCTTATTTAAAGAAATGGCTACTGGGAAAGCTGCTGGAAAATAATCCTGTAAAGAATCGCCTTGTCTGTTGTTTTCTGTCTAAGCTCTAGGTAGAAAAGGTTAGAAGTTGGTTTAAAAAAGCAGTTTAAAAAACCAGTTAAAACCTGCACAATTTTTCCTTGAATTTATGCTGCTCTTTGCATAAAATTCAGGAAGATAGTCAGGAATCACTCAGGACACGTGACCTTGTAGCTCAAATTCAACTAGGGCTGTGATTTATTCCTGTAATTTTTCTTTAAGCAGAGAACAGTTTGTTCCCCTCTATATGAGTTTCAAGCAAAACTATTAAAACTTGTAAAATTCCAGTATTTTTGTCATAGCATTAGCATTAGTATTAGTAGTTATCAGAAGAATAGCAGTTTATACTGACTGGACGAAGATATTTTATTCAATAAAATTTAGAAACAGGGACACAAGTGACTCTTGTCCCCTGATCCCGTTACAGGAGTCAGAGCTCCTGCAAAGGATGAGGCTGGAATATGATATTGTTAAGTTCTAAAAAGCATGTGTCCACCAACAAACACCAACAAAATAAAGGTACAGAGACCTTTATTTGAACAAGAACAACATTATTCTCATACCTTCAAGGGCCTGTTCTCTTGCCCTCCTGCTTCCATCTTCCTGGCTTGCTTCTTTCTAGATTGAAAAGTACAACTTTTCACAGAGATCTTTCCCAAAAACGTGTGGTTCAGCTACAGAGCTGCAATAGCCTTTCCAAGTTGACGGGTCAAATTGCTTCCCTGTTTATTCTCTCCCTGAACTTACTGAAATTAAACACTATAACATGAGATAGCAAGCACCTTATTCCTAGAAGTTGTGTATTTTACATACTTTACATAGATTTAACTAAACTATGCATCAGTGTTCTTAGATTCTTACCTATCTTGCATTATTTATAATGTAGCGTGTGCTACCTCCTCTTTCATCAGAATAGTCTTGATAAAATAATTCTTCTAATTCTTTACATATTTAAATTCAAAGTCATGGTTTTCAAAAGTGAATCCTAATTGTGTCTCCCTTAAATTACATGGAAGCACAATGTGATAAATGTTCTGAAAATGAAATCTACTAAAGCCAGCCTTAGTGAGACACTTGCACGTAAGTAGGCAAAATTTCTAATCAATTTTAAAGAGTGATCAAGTCTCAGGAAAATGTATGGTCAAATCCCAGACTGCTGACTGCCTATGTTTTCCATAGCATTGACATAGTGGGACTCACTGAAGAACATAGCAGTGGAAGGGTTTGCTGTGGATGCACATTTTTTCACTTCTGTCACATTTCTCTATCTAACTTTCCTACATTCGGATGAAAGCTGTGTCCAGAGCTGCATAGAAGAAAGACTCTCTGAACAAGGGGGTACTGAAGTCAAAAGAAAGGCTTTCCCCGATTCCAGTGAGGTTTGAATCTGGGGATCTTGTCTCAGGTGGGCACATTAGAGGCAGACATAATATAATCCCATGATACTACTTATTTTGCTCATTAAAACTGCATTTGTATAACTAGGACATCAGTAGGAATAACTTAGAAAAGGCTGCATGTTTGAGTAGAAGACTCGTTGTTAGTTACTTTCTTAAGAATCAGGAAAATTAAAGCTGGAGGATTGTGCTCACAAGCAGACTGAAAATACACATAAAAATATTTTGTTAGATCATTATGTATGAATAAAGTATGTTATTAGTCTGTCTCAGGAGTTGTTAAGGAGTCTGATTAATTTCTAGAATTCCATTGGCAGTGTGAAAGAGGCAATAAGGTAGCCTGTTAATTAATGTAATGATTAATAATTTAATAACAAATTAATAATTGAGTACATTTGCAGATGAAACTGTAGGGAATATTCAGAGTTTTGGTGGTACTGAGGGATTTAGGAAGGGTTGAAACACATTTAGAAAGTAACTGAAGTGGAGCTTTCCTCAAAAAGGTTGTACATAGGCCATACAGAATCTACACTTATTTTCATGCTAGAAATACATTTCAAACTCCTTTGCCTTTGGGCCTTTCAGATGAACCATGAACTAATGTCCCATACAAGGTAAAACTGGGAGATAAGGGTGTACATCCTCCTCCTCCCTCTGTACCACCAAGTGCAGTAAAGGCGCTTTCTACTGCTATATCTGAAAATCTTGTGTTACTGATCATGTGAGATGTCTTAACCAGTATGTGGTGTGGAGGAATTTACCTACAGGATCAGGTCACAAACAAAACTGGTTTATATTTTCTTCTCAAAAGCAAAAGAATTAGACCAGACGGGGAATAGGAAGACCATCTGTGCCTAATTAAAGGGTGAGACTGCATAACAGCAACAGATGTTACATTATTGTAGTCAGAAGACTTTATTGCTAACAGTGGTAAATATTGTGCATGTTGAGCTGGATATTTCCAAGCAATAATTTAACAGACATACTTCCACATAGGCTACCCTTTTCTTCCTGGACTATATTTCATTAGTTTTTAGTGTCATGAAAGGTCAAATTGCAGAAGAGGTCTAGATAGTGATATTTTCTATGTATTGAGAATGCTGAGGACTGAAAAGCCAATGATACCCATCACAAAAAGGCATCTAGTGCTGATGATTAAAAAAAATGTGAAAATCCATATGAAGAAGACATGACAGAAGGGGCTAACACTCTTGCAGCTTCACTCAGTTCATGAAAGCCCTCTTTAAAATCAGAGATAACCACTGCGAGAGGGTTCATCTGGCTGTTTGTATCAGATGGATTCTGTAACTGAACAGTGTTTCAGGTCGTGGCATGACTCAGAAGGAAGGACTCCTTTCAGTCTGAGTCCATGTCTTCTCCTGAAGCAATTTGAAACTGCCCTGCCCCAATAGTCCCAAGGAGAAGTCGTGGTACATGGAACAGCAACCTCTTTCTATCACCATGAGCTTCTGCTGGCCACAGAGGTGGATACACCTTACGTTGCCTGACAATGACAAGATTACATGTAGTTACATCTATGCTAAGGCTTTATACAAGCCTCATTCAGCTGTTTTCTTACTTCCCATTCTCACTGTTCTGACTTGATGTGCAATTATGTACATTCCTATTAATAGGACTCCACATGAAGCCCAGAGTGTGGATTTGGTGGTTTGTGGTTATGTGTATACTGAGTGGTATTAGCCACTCATATGCAAAGGGATGTGAGGGGTTGTTTTGTTTGTTTGTTTAAATTAGGCTTTTTACTTACTTCAGGGCTTGAGCAATCTGAAAGGCTATGAAATTCTGAACTAAATGTGCAGTAACATCTATGCAATTTTGATTTTTTTTTCCTGCTTAGTTTCTGCTTTCTTTTGCAGAGATTTTAGCTCATTTTCATTGCTGAAGCAATGAAAGGAGTGACAATAGCCCACAGGTTTTAATAATGCTTAGTGTCTCTGCTTCTATCCCTGTTCTCTTCTTCCCCAGAGAGAGCTTTCCATGCACATCTCTTGAAACAGTCATTCTCTGCTTCTGAGACACCAGTTATGGTAAGGGGACGCTTTGTGGGTAGTCTTACAAGTATCATGCTGATAAAAAGGGATCAGATAAAGTCTTGCTTTGTCCAGAAGAGATAGGTTAGAAACTGCGAATGAATGACTGCTCGATCAGTGATCTACAATTACAGGGGCTGATGAGAAGCAGTGTCAGAAGAATCCAGAGGTTGCCATAGAAATGTAACAAAGGATGCAATCCTCAGGGACCACACCTGAACCAAGTACCAAACGTGCAGGAATTCTCAGTGAATGAAACTCTCAAGTTTAAGAGAAAAATAGAAACCATATCACAGATAAAGATAATTGAGCCGTCTGTCCTGTTTGTGATATCATGGGAGATCCCATCTGGTTGTCAGCCGTGATTGCTGCTGTGCCTCTTTCCCAGCCTTGTTTGGGTGAAATAAATAAACCTCAGGAGAACTTTCAGAGCATCAGCGTACGTCTGCCGACTTCTCTAGTTCCTTTTGCTAGGAAATCTAGAAACACATTATCATTTTTGGACTGCAGCAAGCATTTCTGTTGCTTGTTATGGAAATTCTGTGTAACAACAGCCTAATGCATTCAGTTCTGGGATAACATTTTTCTGACTGTTTTTGAGTGACTCACAGTTTTTAAAAAGACAAGAGGGTATTTCCTGGGTAGAAGGAGGTTGTACAAAAACTATTCTATTTTAAGAAGAGCTTTAACATGTTGCATTCCCACAAGCCACTGGAAGAGAGGGTTTCATGCATGTGGGTAAGCCCCTTTCTAAACCCATTTCTGCATGCACTCCTACATACCTGGAAAAAGAAAGGGAGCATATTCCAAAGGTCTGGTAAGATCAATATTTCTACTGTTCGGAAACATAATGTTTCACCTCAGCAGAGACATTTCAGAGCAAAGAAAACTGATTGTATTTCAATCAATTAGAGTTGTAAACAACAAATTTAGACAGTTCCAAACTTCCCAGTCCTCCACCAGAAAACCCACTACTGTAAATGAGGGAACAGATGTCATTAATATTGACTGCCTTAATATATTAACCCATGAAATCCCCAACAGGGCTTGTTGGTCTTTTGACAGTAAAATGAGGTAATTTGTTTTTGAGGAGATACAGCGCCATTGTTCAAATGTTAAACTTAGAGAAGGGAAAACAAAGTCTATGTCTCAGCCCTGTCACAGATTTCTAGTAGGGAGCCCAATTCTTAAAAAAAAAAAAAATTCATTCAAGCACCTATAAAAATTAAAACAAACCAAACCAAGCGTGATCAGCCGGGAATCTAGCAGTGGATGATCCTTTCAGTGATCCACGCACTGATTCTTCCATCTAAGAGAACAATGAAATACTTAGGCTTCAGAAATATATAAAATGCCATTATAATTTTAAAGAGCAATCATATTGTGTACAATGCCTGAAAGTTAATTAGTTCTTTTTGGTTTGTGTTTTTGATGGTTTTGAAAACATTTTCAAGAGGAAAAAATGAGAAGAAAATCATTTACCGAGGTTCTGAATTTCAAGTCAGGTTACAGACATAATCTATAGCAAAGAAATAGATTTTTTAAGAAAGTTTTATTTTTGTTCATAACAGAATAAAGTTATTCATTAAATGCTTTTAGATGAAAGCCTGGTTAGTGAATGTGTTTATCTTTCTTCCAATGAAATGCAGTTTTGCAAAATATTTTACTTCAGAGTAAATGCACAACAGCAGCAACTTTTGTTACTTTACGTGCGATGTACATGAAAATGCCACATGATTTACAGGCTTGATTCCATTCTCACTTGTGAGCTTCTCACTGGTGTTGGTTTAGTGGTCCAGTTCCTCTTGATACTGGCTGAATTCCCAGTCTAAGCGAGAGGAGGATCAAACATGCAGGGTTTGTTTTTTGTTTTGTTTTGTTTTGCTTTCTTCTCAGGACAATGAATAACAATCAGCTCCCCTGGTTCTAGCAGCCTTACTTCATTCTGATGCATATGTTGTGGCCTCTCTGCTCGTTAGCACACGCATCCAAGCTCCTGCTAAGCAAAACTCAATATATCTGTAGATGAAAGTAAATGAAAAATAATTCTTCATTCCTTCTGTTCCCACAGCTCTGTGCCCTTAACGACAGCTCTGCATATTCAGGGCCGAGTGGCAGTATATGTTAGGAAGGCACAATGACTCCTGGACTCCACACGTTTATAAACCACCCACCGGCCACTGCAAGCCATGAGACCACTCGTTGTGTGCACTTTGCCGTGGTCCATCAGATCTGCCACAAGAGAGACACTAGAGCAGGAGCGTCCCCTCTATCCCCTGGGCCCCACAGGCTGTCTGCAGGAAGAGGGATGGTTGTGGTCCTACCACAGAGACTGCACCAGTGAGAATTCTTGTGTGCCTACCCAACACACATGCAACACCACAAGGGGCCAGCTACAGCCACAATAGAGCCCTCATCCTGCACTGATAGAGTCCGAAAATGCTGCATCCTGGATAGCACATAAAATGTAACAGAGACCTTTGCACAGGGAGGTTCTAAGGAAGAAAACGGTGCCTCCTTTTTGTTCCTGGACCATCTCTCCCTCCTTCGTTCCAGATTCAGAATCATGTCACACAGTAAGCAGGTATTGAGGAGGTAAGCATAGTATGTTACCCTTCCCTAAAGAGTCACACTTCTGTGTGCTGTGAGCTGAAGGAGGTAAAGCTGCCTTTCTGGCTTCGGTTAAACTGGCAGAAGCTGGCAGCCCGGATCCTTTTGCCTTTGGTCCCACCTTTGTGTTTCTGCTTGTCGCGTGCAATAAAGCTTTCAATCAGCTTCAGTTTTTCATGCTCTTCCTTCAGGAAGAAGTCAACAAGCACGCTCTTCTCTTTTTTGATCTGCTCACTGATGTCCTTGGGGATGTCTGGAATCATCCAGTCAACCAGAACACTGAGGAACATCACCAAGTTCTGCAAACACAGCAAACAAACGTGAAGCAAGAATGAAAAATCCAAAATACTCATACCAGAGCAAACCCAAACTTTTGCTATAGCTATGAGGCCAGTATCAAACACATTTTGCTGGCAGCATGGAGTATTAAGCAGTTGAGTAAGGGCTTAGTTCAAAAAGCAGTTCACATTTGTGGACAATTCCCCCTCAGTTGAGGGGCACCACACATGCTTCAGTTAGGCTCGAAACAAGAAAGGACTTGGATTCATCAAACAATTCATGACCTAAGTAGCTAAAACAGCCTTATTCTTTACAGGCATCCAAAGGTGCTCAGTTTTCAACATCAAATTCATCGAGACTGAGTTCAGAATCTGCTACTATAAGGGCAACATCAGTGAAAGCATCCTCCAACACAATCCAACCCATGTGTTTCCAATGTAGCTCAAGCAGAGAGCAGACAACTTGCATGGTCATTCTGTCCTCAAATGCTTCTGTCTGCTGGGAAGCAGGATTATTTTACACTAACACAGTATAAAACCCACAACCTGGACATCAAGTGTCAAGTTCATTGCAGGTGATGCTCATAACACACAGGCAAGAAGCAGAGTGGGCAAAATGTTTTGCTTGTTTGTAACATTTATAGATAAATTATTCTTTGGGGTTTGTATTATCGCGATAATGCTTTGAAAACCACTGTGTTGTGTAATGCCTCACAATGTATGAAAACGTTTTCTGACAAGGCTATTAGAATGAACCCTCCATCCTCATCAGAGGCAATGAAGCTAATTAACCAGGGAATGTACTTTGGCAGAAGAGGCAGGTTATTTGAAGCCCAGCATAACCAGTTGGTTTCCAGTGTTTGAGACCCAGTGGTGGAAAATTACTGAGGACAAAGCAGAGAAGCAGAAGAGGGCAATATAAACCAAGCAAGATTCACAGTCACACTTAAGAAATGATTGGAAGGTGAAGAGAAAGGACAGGAAAACTGCAATATGAGGTGCAGGCCCGATTTGACTCTGGAGGGACTCCAGATCATGGAGGAGAGCAGAAGGCTTCTGCCATTCGGAGGGCAAGCCATGATAGCAAATCCCTTGCCAATGAAATCTCCACGCTAGGTAGAGTTTACTCCATTTATTTGTAGAAAGTAGCAAAAGATGTTGGAGGATTTATTACTTCTGCATTTCACAAGCCTACATAGCATTTATGTGCTTTTTACAAGTAGCGCCCCTGAGAGAGTATAAAAGCTGACAAAGTCCACTTAACTGAAATGTTCAAGAGCCTTGAATACCCCTGGGTTTTTCTGGGGATCACTGTTAATGCCAGGGGCTAATGCAGTCTGTGGGGCTTCCATCCATGAAGCAAGAGGAAGCCTCTGCTGAAGTTCAGCCCCCTGACACCTCCATGGGCTGGGTGTAAGCACATCAGGCTGGGTATTTGCAAACAGAAAGTCCCTATTGGAGATGGGCTTCTTTGGCACTTGCATTTCAATTCATTTATTATGACATTTCCGTGACTGAAACTGTAGCAAAGCAACAGACTTACCTGAAATAGAATAACAAAAGCCAAGCGAGCAGATAAGACCGCCCAGTACTGTTTGGAAAACTCATACTGATTTTGGGACCAAGGTGGTTCTCTGTAGTCTTTGAACCTGTAGATGAAGACAGCCCAGTTATCACACAGTTTCATCAATCTCTCCTGCACCAATTGCTTTGACTAACACGATTTTCCAATAATGAAATCCAAGGAATCCAGATGTTCTTACTGCAACCCTCATTATGAAATACAACTCCAGAATTAGCGCTGGACTATCTCCATTGAATTTAGCAAGCTTAGTCTGGTTTTCACAGTTGTAACCAAAATCAGAACATTGTTCTGATGTTGGAAATTTCCAGATTTTCCAGGATTTATTAATGTGAGGGGTTTTTTTTTTGGATTAATGTTAAATTGATCTCAGTGTACAGGGAATAGAGTGTTGAAATTAAAGCATAGAGACACTCCAGGGCATTTTCATACTCATGGAGACAAGCCTGCATTCATCTCACCTAAACCTTAATTAATTTAGGGAGTAATTCAGACCACATGAAGTCTGACTCCCACTCTGGTGGTTCTTGTGCTTGCATTAACGACAGGGGGAGCCATGGCAAAGGCACTTCCTAAATTAACTGTCTAGCCTGAGACAGGATAAAACAGAGCTTTGGTGGTTTGGAGTAAAAATTGATGCTTTTAGTATTACCATCAGTCATTTGGAAGTAAACAACAGGCTAATAAAAGTCACAGATGCTCCTAAATTGGAAAGTTTTGCAAATATCAGGAAACACAGAAAGCAATAAGAAATAGAGACAGGAAACACAATGAGAATAATCCAGGGAAATGGAAAATAATTAAAAATAAAGCAATTGAAAGATCTTTGAAAGGACAGAGTTTGAAAGAACATGGAATGACAAATAGCCCAGAGCTTGCAGTGGCCAGCAAGTTAGCACAAGCTTGAAATATGGCAGCATGACTTGATTGCTGCATGACAGTATGATTTGTGGACCTATAAACAAAAGGCACGATGGTGCTGGGGAGTAGTGGCCCTTCTCTGCACAGCTCAGGTAAAGCTACACCTGGAATTCTACATTCAGCTATTCAGCTGTGGGGATTTCAGAGGGGAAAAAAGGAGGGGAAAAATAGGAAGAGAAAAAGATAGCAATATATTGAAGGCAGTTAAGCAAAACAATCCAGGGGCTGAGAAGAGTGACTCACCAGAAAAGATTAAAGAGAGCACATGTATTGCTCCGTTTTGGTAACAGCCACAGTTGGACATGATAACCGTGCACAAATTAGGACTGAAAGGGATAATTTAGTGCTGTTCACTGTGTTTGACTAGGAGTAATGGGATGAAATTAAGAAAGGGAAAATCTGTTTTAAATACCACAAAACCTTTCCTGACAGTAAGATTCATTAGTCTGTGGAAAAGTCTCCATTGGGGTATAATGGAGAAGGTTCATATATAAAATCTGTCAGCTTCAGTTTGCAGGTATGTTTACCAAAGTTACCATCAGGTTCTTTCTGCGTGGTTTTGCATTTTAAACTATACATTTACAGTCCACACACTCCTTACATCTCCCCACCCCCTTGAGAAGTTCAGTCTGAAATGAGGGATGTAAATCTGTGCTGCACCTTCTGGAGACAAAGGACACAAGGACCATCCCACGATGGGGAGAGTGAAAGGATGAGAAAACAGCTTTCAATTGGTGACTGTAATAATTAACTGTGAGATTCCCCTTCTAGTGCTTTCCTGTACTATGTGGACTTGTGGATGCTGCTCATGTCTGTGTATGAGGGCTGCAGCCAGGGCCGGAGTCAGGTCCACTGAATTTAATTGATTTGAACATCAAAGCCAAGGAAAACCACTGAGTTTGTTGCAGATTTCACCTAGTACTATAAATCAATCCCAGTCTTGAAACAGAGCCCAGGTTCCCCTGGAAGGGTCACCAACTGTGGTGGGTTTTCCATTTAACGTACTCTGAGCTTCACAAACTCTGCAAGTTTGTAGGACATCAGACCCCATGGAAATTTCACCTGGCTCAGCTGGAAATCACACTGCTTCTGATGCCTGAATCTACATTCAGCAGAACACTAGAAAATAATTTATGGTGAAGGGAGATGTTGTCAGAGCCACAAACAAGGTAACTGGGCCTCCTTCCCACCTCCCTTTTTAATTATTTTACAGCACATGGGACGTCAAATTGCAATAACCCAGGCGTTTTCTGACCACTATATTCTACAGGTAGTGTTTTTTTTAAAGAGCCTATTTTTCCCTCGCCTCTTAATTTTTTCATTCTTCAAAGACTTGATTCAGCAGATATACTAGGAAGAGCAAATGATTGGTGGTTGCAAAGACTACAGTGTTTCAGAAATAGCAAACAACTTTAATTCCACAGAAAAAGGACACCAATATGAAGTAGACAATGTGGTTTAAGAATAGAGCACAGAAAACTTCTGAGGGGAAAAAAGAAAAATGCACAATGAGAGTTGAGATATGTTGGGGAAGTGAGGACAGATGGAGAGGACCAGGCAAGACTTAGACAAAACCGAGCTGCAGACAGAGCTATATTGCATGGGGAGAAAGAAAGACTGGTAGAAAAAAATCAAAATTTGTATGTAGGTGGAATTGCGAATCAGTCTAAGTCAGCTGATCTCTTTCATTTCCTTATTCATCAGGTCTTTGACAAGAAATTTCAGAACACATGGGAAGTAGTGTTTCAGCAATGCAGGAGTATACAAGAATTGTCCAGGAAAAAATGTTAGAGTCCACCACTGGTAAAGGAGAGTAGATGAGATGAATCCCAGGGCATTAAGAAAATGAATTCATACAAAGACATTTTATACATTTGCTGAATATTGGAGTAAACTCATGTTAAGGGAAACATTCCTTTAATGACTCCCTACCTGCTACTTTCTTCTTTTCAGTGTGATCAGCATGCTTTCCTGTACTCCGTTATCATACCACATTATAAAGATTAAAAGGGCTAAACCAATAAAAATGTCACATAACTTAACAAGGTTTGCTTTTCATTTGCTTTCAGCTACACAAATGTAATTTCACTCTGAAAAAAATCATTACAACTAATGCTATGCGTCTGAACAGCATTACAGCAATGTTTATTTGGAAGCAATGTCAAAGAGTTCACAGATTTGTAGAAAATGCTGCTCAAAATATTCAAAGAATGTATTCTGGATGTTCGGTGGGAGAGTTGTTTCTGGCTTGTTGTGGTTATTTTTAAGATACCTTAATCTCTGGCAATGCCCGTAAGGAGCAAAATTCAGGCTTATTGTAACCACATTTATCTCCAGAGGTCACAGAAATCTAAGAATAAGAGAGGTCAGCTTGTTCCCAACGCATTTGCCAGAAACAGAAAAGCAGATTTTATTTCCAGCTTAAGGGACAGTGTTTGTTGCTTGTCTCTTGGGACCCAAGCTAGATACCCCATACTTTATCACAGTGATAGTTCTGTCCAAAGCAGAGATTTTGATAAGATTCAAATGAGGCGGATGATAATGAGAAACAGCAAATGTGGATGCTGACATCTTTTCCTAATTTTTTCCTGTTAATGGAACAGAAATGCTCTCATA
>BJBW01009051.1:0-44421 GCA_004320125.1 Scolopax mira
CTTAGCCAATGATTGTAAGACAAGTAGGCATAATTAGCTGTAACAGTAGGCATAATAATTAGCTGTAACAGTATAAATGTGTGAGCGCACTGCAATAAAATTGACGCTTGCTTAATCACTCATATTGAATCGGCTGCTCGTCTCTCTCGCTCTTCGCAGTTTTTTAAATTTGTTTTTTATTTTTAGGTAAAAACCACCTCTGTTTTCCTAAGCACGATACTAGCACACACAATATAGACAAGCCATTGCACAGCAGAGTCTGCTCAGCCCACAGAGCACACACCCTTTGCAGAGCAATCTCCGGGGGGTTGGCCCATAAAGATATCAAAGTCCCTCTGAGCACAAGTAAAATAACTTTTCAAAGGTTTAGAACGGGTTGAACCCTCCTGGGCCTGAACAGGAAAGGAAAAAGACATATCCCTACGAGAAATATAATCCCTCTGTGCAATTTCAAGTATCTGCTCCAAATCCCACCAGAGACTGAAAAGAAATAGATGCTCTTCCTGCAGGGGCTGTGACCAAGGGGCCTCCTCAGCCACCTCCCAGGCTTGCAGCTGTGACACACAGCTGCAGTGTGCACAACTGCAGAGGCCACACTGCAGTGACACACAACTGCAGAAGCCACTGCAGAAGAGACAGTGGTGGTGCCTGTGTTTCACACGCCTGCCTGCTGGCATCAGGTAGGGCTCAGCAATGCAAGAAACTGGACTCCTAGATTAAAAACACTGAGGCCACATCATATAAGCTGCTGCATTAAGCAACCTTGAGCTGTTGGCTCAAGTTTCCTGAAAGCAATATAAAAAAAAAAAAAAAAAAGGAATGGACTTTGTCTAGCAGGACTTAAGCCAGATAAAGTATTATCCTGCAGGCAGCAGTTATAACCTGAGGCTAGAGGAATATGTGAGCCCTTGTTCAGTCATCAGAGATGCTACTGTAAACTCTGAACTTGCACAGTCCAGGAAGCACGGACAAGGGAAGCCAATACGGAAAAGGAAGAGGCAGTGCTCTTTGCCAGGTATCAGTGTCCTCTCTGAGGAGGTCCTCAGGTCAGGCTGTGGCTTACAAAATCCATTACTACAATTGAGAGGTTGTTTTCAACATACAACTCATATGACTGTAGCACTGCAATGTGCGACAGGAAACTGTGTCATACACAGACCAGTTGAATTACAGCCCCAAGTCTGCATCCAAATTAAAATCCCTTTTCTCGCAAAACTGTGAGTGAAGGGTGTGTGTCCCCCACCACCACACTGACACCTGTCCCACATGCTGCCCAGCCACCATTCACACTGTGACCCATGCTTTGGTCAAACCTCTCACAACCACCACCTGCAGTAAGGTTTCCTGAATGTAAACCTATGCACTTAAAGAAATGGTCTAATTTTCAGCAGAGCTCAGCATTCCTGCCTGTCTGAGGTCAATGCAGTCCTTCCTCTCAGCTCCCTGCATGCTTTGTCTCTCTTTACCTTCATCCTCAGTGTTTTGTTTCCTCTTTTTCCTGGATTTTGAGTTCTTCTTGTTTTTCAGATCCACAAGCTCCTTGATGCGCTGGGCAACTGAAAATTCAAAAGAGGCTCTGGATTAATAATGTGGAATGATAAAATACCAACGTCCAGAACTGCTCTTAGTCACACTAGCCAGCCTAACTCCAGCATGAGGACATCTGCCCAGGGAAAGGTCCTGTACCACAGCTAGCTCCAAACACACCCAAGTGAGGGGCCCAGAACAACATTCAACTTCTTCAAACGGCCAAAGAGTTGAAAAGGGCCTTCAGGCAACAAGATTATTCCTAAATAAACTTATTGCCTAAATGCCAGCAGAAGGAATAACCCACTCAAATAGTTCAGATTACTCTTCCTTACTGCCTGGACCCTGGTGCTGGCAGGGTGACTTTTTGCTCCTGAGTTAGAGGGAACAGTTTTGGGGAGAGGTGACAAGGGTTTGGGATCCTCATGAAAACTCAAAGCAGTACTGCAAATCCAGCAATTCAGTGAAGGAGCCCCATGAGACCAGAAGGCAAAGGTTGGCATTGCACCACTGCTGCCCCTAGTACCCACCTCCACCGCTGCTCTCACGAACAGGGGCAGAACTTCTGCACCTGCCCTGGAGATCTGTGGGGCATTTAACCTGTGTTTGAAGCCCCAGATGGAAGCAGGTGCTCTGGTTTCCTGCCTGAGACAAGACACAGCAAGCACCACTGAAACAGTGACAAATCAGCCAATAAACACTTTGGTCCCCAAGGCTTCTGAAAGATAGATAAATGGCATGTATTCACACCAAAAGCCAGTATCCTTTCAGAATCCCTGACTGTTTGTCAAGCTGCAGCTTGTTCATAACATTTGCAATAGTTCCCTTAAAGAATTCTGTATTAACATTCATCCCCCCCCTTATTTTTTTTTTGCCTGCTTTAAGGAATTTTGAAGTAAATTGTGTCTTTGGAGAACCCTAGAAACTCTGCCCTTGGGTCTGAATCAGCTCTTCTCAGTGCTGATCTTGCTGTGCTGGTCGATGAGATGTGCACAGTCTAGGGCTGGCATTTCTTTGCCAGACACAAGTGAGAACTGCAGGGAGATGAGCTGGTGGCAGCTTCATTCTACCAAGGAAGGATGAACTTGCCCAGCATATGGTGCTCTCCCTGATGGAAACCACAGCACTGGCTAGGAACTACCTGTATTTTTAAGAATCAGGTGACCCTGAGTAAGTGCACAACCAACCAGAATGTGGCTGGGGACAGAGAGGGTGTGCATGAAGCACTTACTGTTTTCATCACTGTCGAGGTGCCGATAAATGTAACCTTCCAGATAAGACTGAAATTTAGGTGATGGGGAGAAAAAGGCCAGACTGATGGCCATCAGTTCCCAGCCCCATGCCAGACTTTGGTAGCATGTATTATCTGTTGTCTGCCGGATCAACTGTATGTAGAGCTCATCCCGTAAACCTTGCATGCTCCAGCACTTGGTGACTGTGACCAATGCCACATGATTCCGGTCCATGCGAGTCTGACGATCTCCCATGTAGCTCTGCACCAGTTTGAACATCTCACACGCCTCTTTTTTGATGGTGCGGTTGCTAGTGATGAGCATTGGCTTTTTGATAGAGCCTCCATTCCAGGACAGCATGTTGGAGATTGAGATCCTTCGTCGAAAGATGCCCTGCGTATGCATATTCAGGTTTTTAGAAGCCCAGTCTGCCATGCTGCTCTGAGAGATGGGTTTCCGTAGAGTGCTGTAAGGGAAAAGATATCCTGCGCAGCCACCAGGCTGGCTGCTGCTCTCCTGCTTGGGGTCCAATTCTATTGTCCCGGCCTGCAATGGAGAATAGACATGTTAGAAGTAGCTTAGATGACTCCTTACTCTGCTAGGAAAATGTGACCTACCAGTAATTGCAAAGTGGCGAGTCTATACAAAACACGATTTTGAGCAGAACTGGTGGCTGACATTTGTAGTTCTGCAAGAGCCAGCGCACTGACGCTGTCCCTAATGGAAGCACTGGGACATGGAGTAACAGGGCTGATTGTCCGAGTTATCTCAGAGCTCCTGGAGGCAACCCAAGCATTACAGCTCTGTGGCACCAAGCGCACACCAAGAGCCAAGTCTCTCTCTGCTTTTCATCTCTCAGTTCCTGCGGAGCCACAGTAGCCCAGGAGGTGGGTGGGAAACACAAGGAGGTGGCAGACTAGACAGCCACAGCCCCACCAGCATTGTTTCGTTCTCACCATTACCCTTTGTGGCCCCTACAATCCCATAGGTGGTTCCTGCCTTCATAATTTTTCCAAGTTCTAGCAAAAAACAAAAAAAAAAAAAAGAAAAAAGAAACCAACATGGCTAGCAACTATCAGGAGCTGCTGAGCTTTGGGCAGCCTGTGCCTGGACAGCCTCTGCAACTCCACCATGACCTTCCTAATGGAAACACTGGCCAGACACAAATAGGACAGGAGAAGTTGAGAGGCACAGCAGAGCATGGGCACAGCTTTGATGGCAAAGCTGTCACCCAGGTAGGATAAATCACATTTGAATTGGTGAGCAGGTATTTGTGTCAGTCAAATTCCATCAACAGAGCTGGCTCTCACCGTATCCTTTGGACACACCACAACCTTCTGCCACACAGGCCCTGGTCCTCAGCATTTGCGGGGATGATACGGGCTGTGCCTACAGACCCAGTGCTTCTGGAAGTACTGTTGCACAGCACTTGGGGGCACCTCTATGATGGGCTCCCTACTATGTTTTCCTATCCAAGACAGGCATAACCTTCCCCAAAGTAAATCAGAACTGTTCACAAGTACTGAGCTGTTTCTCCTCAGAGAAGTAGGGACAACCGCTCTCCACCTGCAGTCTGCAGTGAGTAAACTCATTTGCTCCAGGGACAAGTCCACTGGTCACGAGTTCACAGCAGCAGAGAAAGACCTTTCACCCTTCCAGACTTTGTACACAGTTTTTATATGCGGCCCTTGTCAATCTTTCTTCTCCAGTGATCACTGTGGGTAACTACATAATTAGAGCTTTGGTAATACTGATCCCAAGAAAATGATGTGTAATAACTACTTGTGAGAATAAGACAGTTATTTTGCCCATCCTGAATTTTCTGTTTAGGTTAGAAGTGTCAGCCTGGGACACATACTGAACTTCAACACTCAACAACCAGTTGTTTTAGGAAACAGACTTTTTTGTTAGACTGAAATTCCTACATACTAAGAGCTAAACAGCCCACACATTGCTCAGCATTCTCCAAGGAGATCTCCAGCAAGTAGGAAAAACCCAAAGAAGATAATTTGAGGGATTTTGTTTTTAAAAGACGACGAAAAAAGAGAAATCCTGTACATTTTGGTTTTGCAGTGGAAAAAGGGAAACAGAACATGCATTTTCTTTCTTTGCACATCACCTTTAATTTGTGTGCCACACTGCATTCCAGCTCTGGCCTACAGTCAATCCCAAAATACACATTAGCTCTTAAACAGTTAGAGCTAGTAAGTGTTTCTTCTCAGTAAGGAGGAACTGAACTCACAGCAGAGCCTTGTGGAGTCCAACCCTTCCCTCTCTTACACCCAACATGTACCTACATGAGGATGACTGGATTAGCACACATCACACTCAACCTCTAGCCTGGAGCACGATCATTTCTCCCCCTTTTCTACTTTGTTTTGGTTTTTTAGCCCTTGGAGTTACCCCTCTATCTCCTCACTTTCTCTGAATCAACATGCTGCCTAAAAACCCCTGCCTGCAGTTCTCTGCCATCTCCATCCTCAGTCTTCTTCAATCCTCGAATCCTTCCATGCCCGGGGTTGGTTTTTCTCCTATGACCCTAATTGCTCCTTCAGCATGTTGCTTCTGAGGATCCACCTCCTCATCTCTCTAGAGGTTCAACAGGCTCTTGGTTCCCTCCTCTTCTCTCTCTAGAGTTTATCTTTCAGATCTCGTTCACACAACTACCCAGCTATTATCTTTATGCTGACAGTACATATCCACCTCTGCTCAGCCTGTCCTAGAACTTCTGCCCACCCTCCTTGGATAATAAATTTCCTCATCTCCTAATTCTTCTTCTCCATCACACAGGTCCAGCACAGGACATCGTTGGTGACTCAAGCCACACACTGCCATTTTCAGGTAAGGCAACAATTTTGCTGAGGTATTCTCTGCAACCTCCTCCCTTCCTTACTTAGGCTGATATATATCAGAGTATTTCTGTAAATAGAGTATTTATTTATCGACTCATTATTGCCTTTACCACAACATCTATCTCTTTACATCTTCCACTGCATTCTGTCTCCATCCTACCACACATAATTATTTTTTTTTTAATTTTCAAAGCCACTCACAGCCTATCCCCAACCCACCATCAATTGTGTACCATCAAGACATCAAGTCTCAGCTTTCCCTGTCAGTGCAACGAGGTGTAACACATCCCAAAGACCGGATAGCAGCCTTCCAAGTCTAAAGAGCCTGTGAAATGAAATTGCTGAACTATTAGCTGTAACATGCGAGTCGTGTAAATTCAAACTAGCCTTGTGCCTGAAAAATGCCAAATATGGGAATATGACATCAGTTTTAAAGGGGTTTCAGGTGAAAGCAAGGCAGAGAATCAGGCTATTCAGTAGGAGTGAAATACTTGGAAGAGTAAGCAAAGGACAAAACCTTCACAGGATACAAAATGACCTAAATCTGAACTAAAACCAAAATCCTTCCAACCCAAATCAGAGAAAAGATAGCAAACTAAATTCTGCAGAAGTCCAGTGTTATAAAAAAGAATATAAAAATACTCCGCTTGTGCAGGCACACTGACCAACTTTGAAATAACTATTTCGAACAAGAAAATGCTAGAGTCACTGTCACCAGTTTTCTGAACATTTCCATTCAATACTCAGGAATGACCAGAAAGGAGAACAGAGTATAGGGGAAGCAGAGTGCTGGAGAACAGAACTATTAGAAAAAGAATAAAGGAAAAAACAAAAGATAAAGTGTTGCCATGTGGGCATGCAAATTTTGATGCCTGTGTCCTCTACCCCACCAACTCTGTGATCCTGGCGCAGAAAGGACTCATGAGGGCAAGGGCAACCAAAGAAGACACGAATGCCAGTGTGGCGTTTGCAGGAGTAGATTTGCCCAACAAACACAGCAGAGCCACCCGCAGTGCTGAGGGCTTGCTGGACACAATTCCCCCTCCTCTCATGCCACTGCCTGGGCTGCAAAGCGTTGTGATCTCATTGCTATCCTGCTGGCACAGACACGTTGTGCTTGCAGCACATCCACTGAACCCACCCGGGAGAAGAGCAGGGTTCCATGCTCTGTACCATGGCAGTCCAGTAAAGGAGTGCAACTTAACCTGGTGTAGATGGGGAGGTACCTGGGAGGAGTGACGTGTAGCATCTGATGAAGCCAAACTCGTCTGTCTGGTCACATTCTTTTCTAAAGAATCTATTTTCTCAAAAGTCCTCTTCTGCCTCACTGTGTCCTGTGGAGCAGGCACATCGTTGGGAAAGCTGCCCCTGCTCTCTGGGCCCTGTCGATACAGAGACCTATTACTAGCTGAGACATCATCCCTTGAGCTCCGGCTGATGCATTTTTTCAAGTGGTCGGACTGAAATCTGACTTTGTTGCTCTCTGCTGGGATGCCACTCTCCAGACTTTCAGCATCAAGGCTGGCTTTGCTTCCCCTACAAGCTGCTGACCTGCCCACCACAGCACGCATCTCGGCAATCAGCTTATCGTTCAAAGCCGTGAGCTCACTGCTGCTGCCAACAGAGCCAGGTCTTCCTTGACCTGTCCCTTGCCTCCTTCCTTTTCTTTTTCTCAAGCTTGGAGAAGGGCCAGTTGAATAACCAGAATCCTGATGGCTTATACCAGTTGGATACTCTTGAGTTTGCAGGCTGTTCTGTCGACTGTGGTGGGCTTCCATGTTCTTGAGGACATTGGCTTCCAAGATCCTCCAAGACTGCTTGAAGTTGTCCTTTGAAGTAAACTGACCAGGCAGTTTAGTAGAGGCATCAGCTGTTGCGGCAGAAGAATGGGAGAGTTTGGAAGACTGATCAACGTTGACCATGTGTTTTATACATTCCCTGCCAGCCGGGCTGTATTCGGTGGAAGAGGGATTTCCTGCATGCTTCTTTGCGGTTTGCTGCTGTTGCATACCCGGATGCTGTAATAATTTGTTTGGTTGCAGCTGCTTTTTTAAGCTACTCCCCGGCGACCTTGGTGGAGACATCCCACTCATCCCACTTTCCGTATCCATATCTACTGGTGGCTCATCATAAATTGGAGATTCTAATGATGGCTCATCATATATAGGTGCAGGGGAGGCATATTTGGGGGAAGCAGGCTGGGGGGTTCCTGTCTGACTCCTTGGAGGTGTTTGAGAAATCGGACCATTCATCAGCACTAGGCAAAACCCACCATTCTCTGTCTTTTTGATCTGCATAGACTGCTTTGTTTCTCCTGTAGGCATTTGCTTTGTGGCTCCAGGGCTCTGGGACATGGATTGAGGCTGTGCGTATATGGCTGGTTTTGGAAGAGATTTTTGGCTGTTGACCTCTGGAGCACTCTGCAGCTGAAGAGAACTGTTTGAAGTGCTCTGTATCTGCCTGAAACTGTTCACTTTGACCAACATGGCTGCTTTCGTGCCTGGCAGAGGCTGCCAGTGGGTAGGAGTCTCCCTAAAGAAAGAAAGAAAGATACAAATACAGGTAATTAAGAATTATATTAATTCTACTTCTACCCAAATACCAGACTGTTAGTCTCAAAGTGCCTGGAGATTCCCCAACCAGTTATATCAGCTCCTCTTGTTTTTTTCCTGTAGATCCCCCTTCCCAAAACAGAAACACATTGTTGTTATACACATGACAAATTTCTGAGTCATGAACAGCAGAACAACAAGGTGAAACAAGTTCACCATACTAAAATATGTTTGATATCACCAGCACTGAGATCGGAAACAGCCTATGTTTGCCAAGGCTCATTAGCTAGCACAGCACCCAGTATGACCAGCTGAAGACCAATAAACTATACTGAACTATACTGAACCACACAGGTGGTGAGATGGAAAATAATCCCCAAGTGTCTACCTTTGGATTGTGAAACTATGATAACAGTCCTTCCAGACCATATTTTTTTTTAATCTAAGTTTTCTAATGCATGTTTACGATGCAGAAAAACCTATGAGGTCTGAGGGAGGTGTACGGGGGCAGACATCCTTGGCCCACAGGGTGTGTGCCACACTCCCACACAATCCACCAAGCTCTGTGTAGAGCATCCTCCCATCTGGTCCACATGCCCTCAGATCTGGTTCCCTTGGCCAAACCTACTGGTTCTGCTCAGCCTTCATGGCTGTGAAAATCTCCTCTGCTGAGAGTATCCTCTGACCCATGGTGGTACTCAGATTCACCACAACCCACCATGCACACTGCAACATCCTGCAGCATCCCGCAGAATGTAGGTGCATTCTGCAGTATAACAACAACGTGCTGTCAGGCCATGGCTATACACGGTCTGTATTTGTGAGCCCTGAATCCCCACACTCCACATCAAGACGACATGTCTGCCCCATAGCAGCAGCCCCACATCACTGTAGGTGCCCTATTTCACCTGTTCCCCACCCAGTTACCTGTCCCACATCCTCTGCCCCACACCCAATATCCCACATCTGCTCCCAATCTCCTCATCACTCCTAAGGGAGTGAGATGCCCTTTGCCCATCCACCACGTACCACATTTTTGGTAAAACATGCTCTTGAATGGTACTAAGTCACTGTGAACGCCCCCTTGGCACAGCAGTGCCCGGCCACAGCCCCAAGGCCCCTGCCACCCTCCAGCCACACCACGCTGCACCACTGCCCCTGCAGGGCCAGGCTCCTTCCCCAGGACAGACACGTTTCTCTGCCTCATGCAACTAACCAGGTGACCAGAGAAAGGGTCACTATCCTCTGCTTCCCATCCTGGGGTACCCCTTGCTACAGTGACCTCCCCCAGCATCTTCCACTAAGGCACAAAGGGTTTTAATTTAAGAAAGCTCCTGACATTGCTTCAAGATGAAGATGACACCACCATGAGGAAGGACTGTCCCCCAGCCACCACCTCCCTCTTTCAGTATCACAGCCCAGGACTGACCTGAGCTGTATCCCAAAAGCATCTGCTTGAGAAACACCAAGGGATTTGGGATTGGCCTCCCTCCACCTGCCCAAGCTGCCACCAAGCACAACCTCCACTCTCCCACTCCTGTTTTGCCATCAGTGGATTGTACTCTGTGCTGCTTCCAGAGGCATGATGCCCGGAGCAGGTAGGTGACCACCAGCGATGCCAAGTGAAGACACAGGCAGGGAATAGATAGTGGTAGCAGCAGGATGGGGGTGGCATTCGTGAGGACAAGCAGCCTGGCAACCCATCAGGCATCCATTCCTGGGGACCACAGTCCAAGCCCTAATCCTAAGCGCAGACACTGCCATAGACCTGACTGTTCCTCGAAGAGCTCCTGGACTAACAGGAAGAACCAGAGCAGCAACATCTAACAGGCCTTTAAATAAGCATTTCTGACATCCTTCCACCTACCTCTCTGCTTGTCAGTACCAGCAGCTCATTTTGTGGCAGTGAAGTGACGCTGGCAAAGAGCCATGTCAAGGAGAGAGGCAGGCAAGGGCTTCTGATGCAGCAGGCAGGCCAGGAGTGGGGAGTGATTTTAAATTCAACCCTATGGCTGGAGCAGCATCGCATCTGGATGGACCAGCACCACCCAGCTGTTGTGTCCTGGGGCAGAACAGGTGCAGCCCTGCAGTGCCACAGCCCCGGAGTGTGTCCCCTGCCCCAAGAGACCCCCTGGCTGTGTCAGTGTTGGACAATAACCCTTCGGTCTGCAGAAAGGCACTGGACCCCATGTCCCATAAACCACAGCCCAAGGTTATTCCTCTCCTGGACCTACAACATCGGACCCCCAGCCATCTCCATGTGCAGCTGAACCACCCGCTCAGGTGAGCTTGGCAGACCCACCTCTGTCAGGCTTGGCACGACCAGACGCACTGCCCCGCGCAGGCTTAGCGGGCACCATTACCTCCTGGCATTGCTCACCAGCGCCCACCGCTCCAGCTCCCACCAAACCCCCGCTGATCTGGAACAGCAGGAACTCAGCCCGAAGCCATACCGCCCCCTCACTCAGCTCTGGGCTGCAGCAAGGATGGCACCACCTCCCACCCCTCAGCCTGCCCAGAGACCAGCCGGCAGGACAGGGTAGACAGACGGCCATGGCAAGACAGTAAGGCAAGGGGCACTGCTGCAAGCAGCAAGCCTTCCCACAGAATGTTTTTGGCACTTGCGGTCTGCACCCCAACAGGGCAGGAGAAAGGGGCTCCGCTGCCTCTGCAGGCTGACATTCCCTCCTTCAGGCTGAGGGGCAAAGCCCCCGTTGAGACCTAGCCCACCCTGGACCATTTCAGACCAACTGCTGCGAAGCCCCGGTGCTGGCAGAGCCCAGGGGCACTCGGGCAGCTCTCAGGCAAGAGCAGAGCCAGGCTGCAAAGGTGCAGAGGTGGGAGACGAACAAGGCCACTGCCCCACTGACCCTCTGCGGCTGCAATTTGGGACCCGAGGGCTAGTCCCAGGTATGCATGCATTTAGCAGGGGCCCAATGCCCGCTCTGTGCCCATGGGTATTCCAACTTCAGGGGGAGGGTACTGTACCCAGGAGCTTTGCATTCAGGGCTGGTGTGGGATTCAGGCATGCTCCTCATGCCACGGCCCCCCACGGATGTCCAGGGGGGTCTCACAGGGCCACAGGCAACAGGCGAGCTGCGCTGCTCCAGTGCCACCGAGGGCAGAGGGAGCCAAGCTCCAGCTCTCCCCCTGACCAGAATGTTTGTAAATGCATGTGATGGACAAGTAAAACCTCTAAATGCGTGCTGTATCCCACGCCCTGTCAGTCTAATCTTGGACCCGGTGTGCTGTCTCCAGCCTCCCCAGCTGCCAGAGATCAAAGGAAAGACATATTACTGCAGAGAAGTCAAGGCTTTTTTGGAAGGGCCACTTCCACAGCCACAAACAAGCTTCTTGTTAAAAAAAAAGCAAGCTTCCCTCAGCCCCATCCCCAGGCTGATGGAAAGACCAAGCAGAGGGGAACGGAGACTTCCTGACTTCCCAGCGTTGAAAAATTCAGCCTTGTCCTTCTGAGCAGTGGAAACCCTAACTGAGAGCAAAGTGGGGAAGAAACATCTCACCACAGCCTCTCAGCTGTGCTCTTCAGCCACCAGCAGCAATAACCCTGCCGAGTCCCTCAAGATGGTTCCTTCGAGGAATGCTTTCAAGTAGCTCCAATATAAACACTGCAACCCGGCACCGGCTTTCCCAGCCCGCACCCAGCTCCAGCAGGCCCAGTGTATCCGGCAGCTCTTCCCAGGCTCCAGAGCTCCATTGTTTGCCCTTCCCTCCCAGAAGTCTAATGGAAAGGCCCTGCGCCTCAGCTCTGCCCTTCCCAGCATTCGTTTTCCTGGTGCTTTGGCAGAGGCAGCTGAACAGGGGGGTCTGGATCTCGCAGTGCTGCTGCCCGTGCCCACACTGGAGGCAGGGATGGAAACCCCACAGGGACGACACACCTAAAGCCCAGCCCCAAGGAAAGCTCTGCAGACACACGCAAAATGCACTGTGTTTGCACATCCTGCCCCAAGGTCAGCAGTGTAAGAAGGAAACAAGCCTGCATTAGAAATCCTGACAGTGTTTCTTGAGCAATTATGAAGAATTTAATACTGGCATTGCTTACATTGGACCTTGAGAGATATAAGCCTGTGATGAGACCAACCAGACTCGGAAGAGGCAGAGGTACCCTCACAGCCACCTTCACAGGCTTCACGTCACAATCACCTCTAACTCCCCTTCAGCACAGTTTCCTGGCATGACAAGAACAAGTCCCTTCTCCCTCCTGGCCCAGGATGCTGAGCTGTGGGGAAGGTGGGGACAGTCAGCATGACCTGCTGCCCATGCAGAAGGGACCCACACCTCTCTTGTGCTGGGGGACGGAACCTTCCTGGGGACAGTGGAGGACTTTGAGATGCATAGGGAAATCTTGGAAACTCCACTCTGAAACGTCTCCAACCCTGGAAGAACCACGGGAAGAGGAGGAAAAGAGCCAGTCTGCACAGAGAGCGGGGCTGAGGGCTGCAGAGCCCACTCGCTGCCCTGACCCGTGGCATGCCTGAGTGCTGCAGACCAGCATACAAGCTCTGCTGCCAGCAAGACTGTTCTCTTCAGGCCTTGGCCCTCTGCCATGCCCGGCCACTTCTCACCCATGAGGCCCAAGGAGCTCCAGCAAACCCCAGCTTGGCTGCAGCAGCTGACAAAACACTTCCAAAATGCTACTGCTGCTTTCAGGCCCAGGCTGGTCTCACGGTCCCCAGGGGAACATATCTATGCTTTGCAGAGCCTTCCAGCGTGTGAAAGGATCATCTGGCCCCCGTCTTTCCTGGAGACGATTCCATCTTTCTTCCTATAAGGATCCCAAGTGCTGAGGAGCGGTTGGTTGAACTGTAAGACAAGTGCTGCCCACTGTCCTTGCTCCAGCGAGGGAGAAGCAGAGTCGGCACTGGGCTGGGCAGCCCCAGGAAGGGCAGTGAAAAACCAACACCAGACCAAGAGCACATGCACTGGCAGAAGAGCTTCCCCAGGATGCTCCAAAGATCTCGGCAGCATCTCCTCCCCAGCATGCAGCTACCAGTTCCACAGAGGGGGATCCATCTCCTCACACGAACTTGGGGAAACCCAAAGCCAGTGTCTAGAGAAGGCTGCCCCAAGCTGGCAGCTTCAGAGAGCTGGAAGAGCAGCAGTGAGCAGTGGGGCAGCGAGGGACAGCAAGGAATTAGCATGTCAATGGAGGAAACGGCCAGCAAGGAGCAGGCAGTCCCTGTCCAGGGAGTGCTTCTGCTCCACTTGAAGCTGGCGAGAGCAGAGATTTTGGCAGCATTGAGACATGACAGTAGGCACAGCAGATTTAGCAGTGCCGATAGAAGGCACAAGAGAGGAAGGGTGGGAAAAACCACTGCCAGAAAAAAAAACAACAAAACACAAAAATCTTTCAATCACAAAGTATTACTGAAAAAAAGGATGGAATCCCTCCCCCCAGCTCTCTGTGGCAAGTGCTTGCAGGAGGACCCTCTTGGGGACTACACTGGTCTCTTCTGGCCTCTCCATCTATCACAGGATGACAAACAAGAAGGGAAGAAAAACAAATCTTTCGCCCTGCCATTAGAGACAAAAGCGAAACCATCTTGGGTGCAGGTACCTATAAGGGTGTCAAATGCTACCAACAGCGATCAACCTATTTGCCCCGTTTATACAGCTGTATCCCGGACAAGGGAAGGAAGAGGATACACTTGTGTTTGTCTGGAGAACAACACAGGCAACAGAGCTGACAAGCTTGGTGAATTTTTGCTGTTACTACATCAGATATCCCAGCAAGGGCATTAGACCCGATCTGGGAACAGTGGTTTTGGGCTCAGCTCTTTGCTCACATTTTACAAGCTAGCAAAAGGCAAGAAATCCCTCCTCGGGTGCCAGACTCAGGTAGGGAAATTGTTCTCCACACCAAAACTGGACATGCAACCCCCGCTTACAAATAGCAGTGAAGACACATGATGGACGTGCAAGAAAAGAGTGCTCAGTCTTCTGCTTCCAACAGGCAAATGCTGTTGGCGTGCTGGTGTGAGGATCTGGAAGAAACTTGCACGTCCAAGCAGCCTATCAGCTCCCCAGCGAGCTGCCACTCACACCCGTCCCAGTGCTTGGCCTTCAGTGGAGTTTGTTGCAGGCTCAAAGTGCCCCAAGGCTGTTGCAAAAAAAACTTGGGCTCAGGATGGGTTGAGGAAGGACCCCTCCTTCCCACTCCCCTTCTTTGCAGGGGAACCAGCAGTGATTCATGAGATGCTCCCTGGCACCAGCCTGGCTGGCAAGAATAGGTAAAGCAAATCCCCCCCATGTCGCATCACTCTCCTACCTCCTATACAAGGGGGCCTGCATGGGGTCCACCTGGCTGAAAGCTGATGGACAGGTCAGAGCTGACATGACTTATCTCTCAAGGCATAACCACTGGACTGAGGCAAATCTCATGTGCTCACCTGTGGTCACCAAAGAGGGGACATCAGAGGAAACTGGGAGGTACCTGGTTTCAGCTTAAGGCATTTCTCACTGTTCATGTTTCTCCTGGCAGGACAGGGATCATCCTCTGGATGGCTGTGAAGCTCAGAAGGGCTGCTCAGGGAGCAGGAGGCACTGGAACCATTGTAGACACCAGTAAAGCTCTGAGCTCTTTCTGGTGCACTGTATGTGCATCACTAATGCCTCCCCGTTGTGCAGCTCTGAAGTGAATACAAGAGCATCTCACAGGGGGCAGCAAACAAATGATTACCCTCAGTTTACAGCGCTCTAGAGCAGATATTTTCCAGAATCACCACCCTACATGGTTATCATCGTCTTGGTTTTTTTCTTCTCTCCTCACCAGCACCAGGCACACAGAGAGGCAATCTCAATCCAAAACTCAAGCTCCTAAAGAAGCCTGGATCACTGCACTGCCCAGAACTGGGGACAAGGAGCACTGCCATGGACGGGAAGAGTGCCAGGCTTACCCCAGTTCTGCTCTAGCCCCTCTCCTCAGCGTGACTCAACCCCACTTACTGCATGGCCTCCCCATCTGTTGGTACCACATTCTCCAGGGCAGGATGATGTCCAGACAGGGCAAGCCCCAAGCAGTGCTCCAGGCAGAGGGGCCATCCCCACAGAGACTGGGGAGAGGATGCTTTTGTGCAGCTGAAGCTGGCAAAGTTTCAATACAAAAAAAACCCCTTGATTGTTGTCAGACTGGTTTCAGTGTAAAAAAAAAAAAAAAAAAAGAAATCTCTTAGCCAAACAAAATAGCATCCCGTTATTGTTCTTTTATTTCAGGCTTGATGTGAGCAAATAACTGTGCCCAGGAGCTTTGTCCCTGCTGCTCCACCTCCCGCCCTGGCAAAGCTGCAAGTACACGCAAGCAGTGCAGCCAGCGGGGAGGGCAAGAGCCAGAGCAGCCAGGCTCGCCCAAACCCTGCAGTGGCCTTTGCACGGCAGCTCTGCCACCCCAGCAAAGTGTGCCACGAGCACCCGACAGAGCTCCCGCCACTGCACAGCACTCTGCCCGTCCCCTGCTTAGGCTTCTGTTTAGCACAAAGGGCTCTGGAGCAATGATTATCTTTTGATGTGTGTTTTTTTGGTGTTTCACGCCAACAAGGCCCGGCCCTGACTGAGGGTGTTCAGGTGGTACCGCAGTGCTGAAAGGGGACAGCTGTCCCCAGGGAAGAGGAGGACTTTGCCCCAGAGCTGCACCCTCCCAAGGCAGCACAGCTTCCCAGCCTGTTTACCAGGCAGCCAGCGCCCGCCTGGCGACTGAGCCCACCCGTTAAACAGAGAAGGCTAAAGCTCTCCCTACCTGCCAGGGTCCTTCCTCTTCTCCATTGCACAGTCCCCCTTGCCCTTCTCCATCTCCTGCAGGAGGACCATCTGGATGGGGGTGTTTCTGCCATCACTGCTGGTGCTGCCCCGGTGCTGCCGGACCTGGGACTCGGGCTGGGAGCTGCGCTTCATGGCCTGGAGCTGCGCCAAGGGCACGATATCGCAGTCCTGGGGCCGGTGCCACACCGTCTGCCGCGTGACGGCATTATAGTAGTAGAAGCGGTTGTTGTTCTGGTCGAAGAGCTCCCACCACTGCTTCTGGTCCGACTGGCGCACCTTCAGGTTGGGAGGGGGCTCCCATCCACACTCACCAGTGGTCAGGTTGACATACATCCGCTCCTGGGAGCGGGGCTCGATGATCTCCACCCAGTCTGAGCTGCAGGGACAGGAGAGCCACGTTAATCTGGGTCAGAGGCTGGAGGCAAACAGGGTGTCTGGGAGTCCTGCAGGGCCAGGCAACTGCGCTGCAGACCAGAGCACTGCCTGGGGACATTCGTCAGTCTGACCAGCTCAGGGAAAGACAAGGGGAAAGGTCTGAGATGGGGCTGTCCTAAACGAGCAGCTCCCTGGCACAGGAAAGGGTAAGTCGCCCCCAGCCCAACCTTGAGACAGCTCACACCACCCACCATCCCAGGACAAAGCGGCACAGGGTGGGGGAGCCACGTCTGCTGATGCTCTGATAACCCACATCAAGGGCTGCCACGGTGGCAGGAATGCAGGCACCTGGCCAGATGCACTGAGGAACTTGCTCTCAAAAGTAGGGAGGATCTGCAAAGCAGGATCTGCTCCTTTCGGGAGCTGTGCCCTGTCTTTAATGCCACCTCAGGAGACCAAACCCCTGGCTCCCGACACTGTGAGCAGCCTGCCTGTGTGAGTGCCTGCCTGTAGGGCTCACACGCTGGGGGCCAGAGGGGACCTCTTTGTCACCTGGTCCCTGCTCAAAGCCCACCCTTGCTTGCCCAAAAGATAAAAGTGGGGAATGACAGGTGGATAGACCATCTCCACTGCAAGCTCTTCCCCTCCTCTCTTGACCGCTGTGACAAAGCCCTTGGTAGCCCTCTGGGTGTAAGGTGACCCAAAGGACTGGCATAGCCTGCCACTGATCTGTAACCCCTCTGCTGCCCAGAAGAGCCCCTTGCCAGCACCCACGCTGGGCCAGCCTCGGGTTCAGCAAGAGAGCAACATGGCCAGCACTGTAGGGCTGGTTTTCAGGCGGATCAGCACAATGGGTTTGTAGCAACAGAGGCATTGGGCTGTGCAGTCCTCATACACTGCCTTTATGGCAGTCTTTAACACTGACCCACTTACCCCCCAAATCTGGCCCAGGTGAGAGCAGAGGAGCTCAGCAAAGTCAACATCTCTGCAGTGCTGTAGCCAAAACCATTTGGGTAGTCCAAGTAAACAGAAGGGGGTGTAAACCCCAGCAAGGTCTCCTCCCATGCAGGAGAGATGCTGTGACTAAAATAATCCCACCCCTGACAGGGCACTCAAGTGTGTGGCTGAAAACAAAAATAAAACCTATGTGTGCCCCCCAGCTCCTCCTCACATCCCCAAGTCCTGGCCCTTCACCCTCCTCCTCCACCCTGTGTCAATGGAATGGAACGAGGCCTTATTTAACCCCAATTATTTTTGTTATTAATAAAAGCCATACAAAGAGAACAGGTACAGGGCAACCCTTGAAATCCACTCCTGCTCTGGGGGCTCACCCCAGCACAACCTCTGGCTGCACCCAGGCTGGCTGGGGAAGCTGATCTGGGTGAAAGTCACTTTTTTTTTGTAGCAGAGGTATGTTTTCAGACCTATGTGTTTTATCAGCACCTTGACTGTTTGCACTGGTCCAACAAGCAGCTGGGAGCAAAGCACATCAGCTTTCCCTAGGGCACCGATTCTGCTGGGCTCCCATCACCACCAGAGTACAGCAAGGCACTGTAAGGAGACTGCACATGAGCAGATCCCACTTGGAAAACTCTGTGTCCAGAAAACATCTGGTTTTGTTGTTTGGTATTTGTTTGGCCAAAACTACATCAGTTCCCCTATCTGATTTAGGGTGCAACATAAACAGTCATACCAGAACCCCACACCATGGCTCATGGGGGGAGTCACAGAGTCAGCCTGATTATTTCCATACAGTTGCAGTGTCAAATCATAGGTCCAGGAACAAATCAGTAAGTCACTGCCATTACCAAGGGCCTCGTCAGCTGCCAAGAGGCATTATCTGTAAACAGCACTGTAAGCAGTGCTGGGAGGGCAACAAGAGGAGCATGACCACAGAAACAGCAGCAAAGACAGGTAAGACAAGAAACTGGCAAAAAGGGTTTGAGGGACAGCTCAGCACTGACACAAGAGGAGCAGCGATCCCTGAGAACACTAACTCCTCCCAAGAAGGTCAGGCAGTCAATAAGAAAAGGGGCACAGGGAACTGAAAAGGGGACTTAAACCCAGGCGGCACACTGGAGCTTCATGGGGAAGAGAGGCTCCAGCTGGTGCTGGAAGGCAGGGGCCTTCACCCAAAGGCAGAGGGCACAGGACACTGTGCTGGGGAGCGGAAGGGCAGGGGAGGAGGACACCTGGCCTTGGAAGGGCTGGAAGAGGAAAGCAGGCATGTGGGACACCAAAAGCAACACAAAAACATACATGGAGGAGCTTGGGAGAGGCACAGGAGGTGGCTATGGAGTATTTGTTTAGCAAGGGGAAAAAAAACCACTACACCCTGCAAGACCCAGCCAAGTAATCAAGACAAAGTTGAGTGATCAACTTTTTTAATGTTCAAGAGCACACCGAGTTTGATCTGTTTTGCCAGCAAAGCTCTGAAACACCAACCGCTCTACCAGTGCTGTTGCTCCTCAGGAGAGAAGAGAGGTCAGCTATTTTCTGTTAAATGCAGGCTACTGAAAATAATGAATTCTTCTCATGGCACTTGGCCACAACTGAGTGTGTGTTGCTAACTATAGTCTTCTGTTTTAACAAGCTTGCATTTATCTTTGCATACAAAGACACCTACGTGGATGACTTGGGTTGGTGACCTCTTTATTCCTCTTAAAATTGAGGGGTTGAGGATGACTGAGGTGGAGTTTAACCAGGGAAGAAAATCTGCACAGAACACATTGAAATGCCAGAGAGTTTGGTATAATCACATTCATAGACTAAGAAAGAAAAAGAAAAGCAAGGAGCACATTCCTGGATTAGGGCCAGCCCTGGGCTGCCACACAAGCCTGGAACATAACATCCAGGAGCTCTGGAAAGATATGCTAAACCCAGGATTGCAGAGAGATAAAGCCATAACTTGGACATAAAAAAAATAAATTAATCCCAACTCCCCTTTGTGGTTCCCCTTCTTCAAAAAGAAGGATTTTCCTGGGAATGGCCTGAATAATGCTTTTCCCTGTTCTCTGTCCTCTCAGGTCCAAGTGCTGGGCAAGGAGTAGCCAAGGAGCACGTGCCTGCTCCCCTCCCATGGTGGCACCCGGTCACAATGACAGATCACTGTGGTCATTTCAGCACATCTCATCTCTTGGGACTCAACATCCCCAGGTGCAGGACTTCCCTGCAAGCCCAGTTTGCAAACCCAGACGGATCTCCCACCACAGCCCAAGTGTGCTGGTGGTTAGACACACGACAAAGTTAAAAAGCAAACCCAAAATAGGGGCACCCAGATACCCCTGTGGTCCTTTTTGCCAGCCTGGGTGGGACTAGCAGGAGGACTGCAAGGGAGACTGTGGCACTGCTAGTCCCTAATGTCCAGGCCCTTCCAGGATTCCCACAAGCGTGGGGACATGCAGCCCACTGGCATCGTGGCAGCACCAGAGAACTAACCCGTTCTGGTAACTAGTGCCCACCAGAGCCCACAGACAAGGGCATTTCAACAAAATCCCCACTTACTTCCAAAAAACAAACCCACATTCACAGTGTGCATCCTCCTGTATTGTTGAAGAGATTTTAGAAGTTTCCTCTTTGCCTTAACACAAGTCCTTTCCACACCTCGTAACCACAGCTCCAGCTGCTCACTCTCAGCAGCCTGAGCCCCATCTGCGCATGATGGCACTTGCCTGGGACACGCTGACTTTTTGGAAGGGTGGCAGGATTGTGGGGGAAACTCATTCCCCAAGCAGGGAGATGCTGGGGGGGGGAGGGGGAGGGGGAGGGACAACAGTGCACCAGGCCTGCGAAAAGCAAGAGAAAGCATAGGGCTTTTTGTGCACAATTGCATCTCCCATGGGTAGACAGGTTTGTTCCCACATGAAGGCTTAGCCCTCACGGGCCAGCAGCTTGTTTTTTTAATCAAGTATTGCACAGACAGGTAAGAGGCCAAGCTGCTCTGCTCTGTCCTGCCAGCCTCTTTAAAAATAGGGTTTTTTAAAGGGTATTCCAGTCCAAAAGAGCACCCTGCTAGCACTTCCTGATTACATCTTCTCACAAAGACTATAAATGTTAGTGCAAGGTCCAGGAAAGGAAAAAAAAAGTTTTAACTGAAGAGAAGGGATCAGGACCAGAAATGGAAGGGACCAGATACATGAAGAATCACCTGCAGAAAGAGCTGAGAAACCCCAAGGCTACTATTCCACCCACAGCCACTACTCCACAGGAAAGCTGGTTTTCTTGCCACCATCACCCAGGACCACAGCTCAGGCAGCCAAGGACAGTCCCTGGGCACTGTAAGTTCTTCTCAAGGCTGTCCAAAGATAAGAATAGTAGAGAGATGATTTCTCAGCTGGAGCTGTCAGCTTGAGGCCAGCCTGATGTGACCATCCAGCCCTCTGCACAAAGCCTTCCCTCCACTCATTGCCTTGCATGCTGCCCAGCACCAACTCAAGGAGGCATTCACCTGTCAAGGGCAAGAAAGCCCCTAGGAAAGCCATGGGCAGCCCCTTCCTCAGGGAGCTTCACAGCAGGCTGTGAGCAAAACCCTCTGCATGGATACAAGGAGAGCTCTTATGGATTGATCCCTCATCTCAGCTCCATGTTCTGTAATTTTTGTACTTCTGTATTCCAAGCCAAGAGCCCACCTCCCTCTCCCAGTTCCATTCTTCGGGATAAGCCCTACAAAGAGCTAGGGCAGTACCAAGTCTTTCTTGGCCAGACACAAATCCATACAAAGTGGAATTTTTGAAGACAAATGTCATCAAAGGGAGCCTACAGCCTGCTTAAAGCTGGACTCAAGACCAAAAAAAAAAAACTGGGAAAGTAGGTTCTTCCTCCAGGAAACAGGAGTTTGAATGCAGCCCATGAATGGTCTTAATATTTAGTATCATAGCAGGGTGGTAGCACTCAGAGGACAGGGGACCCTCCTAGATAGGAGACAAAGAACTTGAGGGGCTACAGGCCAACACGACATTTACTGGTGTTGACCTTTACATCATCTCCACACCTTGCATTGACAAGGTGTTGCTAGCATGCCCTGTGGGGGGTAATGACCTTGCTGTGTCCTGGCATGAAGAGCTGCAGTTCTTTGCCTATGGTTCCAAGTCAGGGCTGCTGAAGCCTATACAAAGCTCAAGGATGTGGAAGGGCCCCAGGATCACACAGATCCCATCATCAAAGGTCACCTAACAGATGGTGTGTCAATGCTGAAATTAAGTGGTCCTCCTTAAGGATAAGGAATGAAGAGTTGGGCCATCAGACATGCACAGACATTGAAGTACAACTCGCAGAAACTGGTCACATTGTGACACTGGCTGCAGGTAGAGATGCACATGTGGGGTCCAGGGCTCCTCACTACAGCAAGTGGCTGGGGTGAGGGGGACTGCCATCTGAATTGGTCTTTCCTACAGAGATAGGGAGCTCAGAGCTCCATTTACTGCTGACAGAGCATATGATGAGGGGCCCATGAGAGGGAACAGGAGTAATCTTATGGAGAGCGCGGTCATGTTTACAACCCTGAGTGGCCAAAGGGAGCAGACCAAGGCAAACCAGTTAAGGAATGGGGCGCAGGTACCGTCCCAGAGGCACTGAAGCTGCTGACATCACTGGTCCTCTGCAGGTCCAGGCTCCTGGCCGGCTGAAGAGCAGCCCAGATTGTGCTTGAGCACCCCAACACCAGCACAGCTTTTGAAAGGGATTGTGCTTGTCCTTTCACCTTCTGCCCAACAGAAGCACACTGGGTGGGCTGTCAGACACTCCCTTTAGTAAAACTTTGCTCAGTGCAGACACCAAACAATAAAGTGCAACCCCCAGGTAGCTCCAAATCACTCAGATTTGTGCATCAAAGACAGGACAAGGCTGTAAAACTCATCCGTATCCTGGAGCTGCAGCAGGGCCTCCGTGAAGGTCTCCAGCACCAGCTCCTTGCAGGGATGCTCCATCAGCCAACACAGTCAATTCAGGCTTTATTCACTGCCTTCTCTCAGCCAAGTCCAGAGAAGTTGTAATTTAGATCTTAAGGAAAAAAAAAAAAAACAAACAAAAAACCACATACGCAAAACAAGCCTCCCTCCCCCCCATAAGTATCTGAACTTCTTTTGAATACACATGGATCTTTCTAACAAAAATTATAGAGGGACTAAAATATATATAATGTCAGCCTGTTCCTAAAACTCTCCTGCTTCTGAAAATAAGTATTATGCAAACAAACCAACCTCTGCTTCACGGGAGACAGACCAGACTGTGAAAATATAGAACAAATGGCTGCAATTGCTCAAAGCCTGGGCATGTGTGCTCGAGCTCCAGCAAGAGCAGAATAGGAGCAGCTCTCTGAAAACAGAGCCCAGGCCCAGCAGCAAAGAGAGCACAGCACCATGCCTTGGGTGTGTTAGAGGTAGAAGAGAGTCTGAAAAAGGTCGTATCACACAAAGCGTCTCATTACTTTTTTAATTAAAAACACTAAAGTTGCCCTACAAAGATAACTTAAAATAAAGCCCAGAACAGCCTGGAAGGCATAAGGTCCTACAGCTGACACCAGCACCTGAACACTGCGTGGGATGGGTGCACAGGCATCTCAGAGCACTATTATCTCAATGGGAAGAACAGAGGGCAGTACAGAAACCCCCCCGACACCAACCTTTACGCTCTCCATCACCCACCCTGTGTTAAGCACAGCCCATCAGGATTCGTGCAGCCCTACCAGCAGCACTGGGCTCGTACTGAACCAGACCCCGAAATGACCCCCAGGCAAGCCCCACAGCCAAGCAAAGGGAGGGAAAGACAGAGGGACTTGAATTGTTGCTCACCCCCACCCCATCCTCCATCCCTCCTCCACAGGACAGAAGTTCTGCAGAGGGAAGAGCAAGGGGCAGGAAACATCCCCATTTCCATGGCTTCGGGACAGAGCGTAAAGCACCTGATAGGCACTAACAGAGCAGTTCAGGTACCGGAGATGTGGGTACAGTCACAAGGGGACTGCACAGACCAACACTAAAGGAAATTGCACCCAAGGGCAGAAGTAAAATCCACTCTTATTAAAAAAAAATCTTGACGCTGCAGACTGGGCATAGCTCTGCCTGTGCCTGTACATCCAGGGCAAGCACAGGTTGTTGCTGCAGCTCCTCTGCCAGAGGTGCACAGCAGGGCTGTGCCCAGGGAAAGGACCTGCTGCTCCCTTGAAGACCAAGGCCTCTCACTTCTCTCTGTCCTCAGATCATTGGTGGGTGGATAAGCACCTGGGACTGTATTATGCCTGGAAACCAGCTGTGGCCGCTGCAGAAGGTGAACGGCATTGAGATGTCAAAAAGCATTCAGTGTCACAAAGCTTCCAGGTGCTTCCCTCTGCTCTTTGTAAGGATCCCCAAGCTAGCCAGGGACAGGGATCCAGCTGAAGAGCCCCTCCCAGGCAACCCAGGGTTTTATGTGATAGGGGAACAAAATCCCTTGTAGAGCTTGAGCCCCAGGCCACAAAAGAGCAGCAAGCCAGTTTCCTTCCTTGAGCTACAGGATCTGCCTAGACAACTCGTCCACCCCTTGAGCTGCTGCCATGGCAGCCCCTTGATCTCTGCTGCCACCACAGCTGGAGTTTTCGTTTTGCATCAGAGCATGACCCAAACCCCAACTCTTTACACTGCCTCCCTAAAGCTCTGCTTTGCCCCAGACACAGTGGCACCTCCTAAGCTCAGTGAAGGCTTCAGCAGAGTAATTTTTCCTTTTAAGGGCTGAGCATTTGAGAAGCAGTTTCAGAAGAAAAAAAAATTAAAAAAATGTACTGGCAATTTTCATCCCCCCCCTTTTCTTCCAAAATCTACTGCATAGATTCACATCTCCATCCAAATCCCAGCTGCTTGGAGGGGAAGCAGCTGCAGGGAGGCTCAGTGCCAGCTGGACAGTCCCTGCCCAGGGGGCACAGAGTGCCCTGGAGGGGAGCTGAGGCCTGGCACAGCTCAGTGCTGTCCTCCTGCCTGCACAGCCTCAGGCTGCATCAATCCCAGGACATGTGGTCAAGTCTGCTGTTGCCAGAACTCAGACAGATACCAGCAACACCATGCTCTGGCGGTGACTGCATCCCACCTCAACACCTTCATAAACAGGCTTTGTTTACAACAAACACTACTTACAGGAGAAAGCCTCAATTTTAGCAATATCCTGGAAAGGAAATACTTCACAGCTGCTTAGGTGAAGGCATTATGGGACACCCTGTGGATTCAACAACTGACCACCACAGCTGGGACATATCCTGCCCTCCCTCCATCCCCTGGCGCTGCCTCACTGAGGCATCCCAGGCTCAGCAGCCCGACACCTGCTCATCTCCCCCAGAGGCGACATCCCTGGTTTCAGGGAAGACAGTTTCAGTGTCAGGCATGGACACTGTCAGCACAGCTCAGTGAGCGTCACTGTGGCCATCCCATCTGTACGCAGTCCCAGCAAAGGGGCTTCGGGTACTCACAAGAGGCCATTGCCAGCTGGATCCTTTCAGGTGTGCAAATCTCCTCAGTGAGGCACTCAAGGTCACACTTCTGCTTTCTCCTTACGTCTTCTTGGGACACACCAAGCTAAGTGATGCTTCCAGCCAGAGCAGGCTGAGCACTGCTTGGGACAGAGTTATACAGGTTCTGCCTAAGATGGCACTCAAGGCACCTAAGAGCCTCCCAGCATGAACGTAACCCTAAAAATAGACCTGGGCTGTTCCCTATCTATCAGGAGGATGGACACATGGCAAGAGGAAGGGACAGAGCTGGAACTCGCACACAAGTCTCCTGCCCAGCATCACAGAGCTACCTGCTGATTGAAACCCTGGTAAGTGACTGGAAAGCTGAATGTGGCTGTTTCCATGGACCTCTAAGTCCTCCACAGCCCTCACCAGCCACCAAACAGAAGTAAATCAGACTTAAGCAGTGCAAAATTTCCCAAAGCTGACAAGGCTGTGCCTGAGGCCAAGAGCATCATCCTGATATGGCTGCAGGAACGAGGTGGAGAAGATGCACATGCCAAAAGGATGAAGGGCAAAAAGCCCAGAGCCTTGGAGAAGCAGCACCAAGTGCTCTCCCTGTGCCAAAACAAGTAATGTCATACAGATGATATCCCTGCTATTTCAAGGACATGGCAGCACCCCCTGCCCTCTCTGTCATTCTAGGAATTACTGACAAAGCTCGTGATTTATCTAGCTTTCTGCCCAGCTGCTTCAGCACTGAGATTTACTCTTCCCAGCCTCCTATATCACTGCTGCTGATTTCAGGGATTCCTCCCAGCGCTGCCATGAGAGGACCCTGCAGCTACTACCTGGGCTAGTCGATGCCAAGGAGAGCAGCCTGGGAACAGGAGGCTCCACAACCAGAAGCTGCTCTGGAAAAGCAACCCCACCACATAAACCCAGCAACTGCCACACCACACGGGCAGCAGTCCACATCACTCCTGCTGCAAAAGGAACAACTCCACAGCATTAACTCTGCTACTGATTTTCATCATTTCTGTGCACAAATAGATCAGCAGTGCACACTGCAGTGCTACAGGGCATATGGTTTCCCCATACAAGAGGGGAAAAGAAGAACAATTTTTGTACCACCTTCATTGAAGGGAAGAGAGCAGCCATGATGGAGCCAAGTGCCAGAGGTTTGTTTGCGGCAGGCACACGGATGTTCATTTGCTACAAGGGAACATTGAGCAACAAAGAGAAAACATTTACAGAGGTTTTTGAATTATGTCAGCAAGTGAAAACTGGGAGACAGGGGCAGGAAAGAAAGCTACAAAACCAGAAAAGGAAAACCCATCAGCTCTGGACTGAGCAGATGCCTTAGCAAGAGTGTGCAGGGACAGGGACCTAACTAAAGGACCTCTTGAGACACCCACCTCGGGCCTAAAATAACTCCACCAGACCAAAAAAAACCTACCACGACTTCAGGATGTCTAAACAAGGTACAGGAGCCAGCAGCAGTGGGGGCAGGAGCAGACTGAGGTTGTAATTAAAGGCTGGAGCACCTGCAATGCAAGGCCACAGTCAAACAGCCCAGTGTCACCCAGGGTGCCATCCATGGGCTCCCTGCTGCAGCCATCCCAGAGCAAGGCTTCAAACAGCAGCCTGCAAAGCTACATCTCTGAAGCAGCAACATTCCCAAATGCGTGGCATTAGCAAAATAATGGCCCTCTGTCTCTCTTCATTTAAAGGGCTGCCAGTCATTTATTCGCCCAAACACAGAGTTCCTTGAAAACTCACCCACGACACAGATGGGGTTTGCAAGGGACCGGGTTACTTCTCAGCTAGCAGAGCCCACAAGACATTGGTGGCTAAAAGTATAAAACAAAGATAACAGTGTTTCATCACAACTTTTTTAGGCCCTTTCATTCTTCAGCAAATCACTGTCTGCAGCTGTCTCTGCCGACCCTTGAAAAAATAAGCATGAACAAATGCAGAGAAGCTCCTGAACACATTAGCCCTCCAAGCTTGTTAGATGTGACTCAAGTTAACCGCTGCAGTGCTGGGACAGCAGAGGAGTTCATCAGCAAGTCAAAGGCAATAGGAAACAGAGTCCACAAACGAATAACACCCCCCCCGCGCCCCGAGCTGCCATCAGGAAACTCATCCCGACAGGACTCCATGCACAGGAGCTGCTTCAGAGCTATCATTTTCCCCCAGCCCACAGCACACTAATTTCTTCTGGCAGGGGAAGGGAGGCAGTAAACAAATAGCCAAAAACCTCAGGCACAGAGTTCATAAACCCTTCATAAAACAATAAGCAAGAAATCCTCTTTTCCACGAGAAATTACTTTGTGATATTTGTTTTGCCCGCAAGAATCACTGGACACACCAAAGTAAGGATGCTGTGAAGCCAAGGAAATGGACCGTGCAGTATCTGTCCCCCCCTGCCCCACAAAGCGGCTCCATGCACACCTCTACCTCTGAAAAGCTCATCTCAATGACTGAATTAGCAGTCCAGGATGAAAAACACAGCCTGTGTTTGAATTTTTCCATTGTTTTTAATTCTGATGTAATAAAGCATGAAAAAAGGCTTCCCCTGAGAGGAAAAGGCGTGTTTAAGGGTTGCCCTGCACTGACATTCTTTTCCCAATTATCTCCAAAATGTCATGATGTGGGTAAGAGTCACATCCCGTGAGCTGTATTTCAACCTCTGCTTTGTGTGCTACACACTTGCATCTGTAAGATTAGCAGTGACTATAGCAACACCTCCAAACAAAGAAAAAAATACTAGTTAGGTATTTTTCATTAACAAGATCTATCTTGATTTAATGAGAAACAAAACCGAGTCGCTCAACCTTGCCTTAAAATGCAGTCACAGCTTTTTTTTATAGCTGAACATCTCTGCAATCTCACGTGTCGGAACAAAGCACAATTAGTTAAAGCCAAGATCTGCCTTTGGACTCCTCATGCCATAGAAAAAAAAGGCGGGACTAACCTTTCCGAGGGTCAGCAAGAAACCAGCTATTAGTGAATAATGGTGTCAGTCACCAAAGGCTTTTGAAAATGGTCTCTATTGTTTCTTGGGAGATGTCCAGGAGAAAAACCAGCTGGGTTGTGTGAGCCGGTACAGTCCCAGCAAGCCCCACTTGGCTCAATCCCACACAGCATGGGCTGTCCCCCTGGGCGACAGGGAGGGTACCAGGGTACCACCTTCAAGGGACCCTCCTGAGAAACAGGGAGGGCAGCAACAAGAGGAGGCTACAATCCTTCCCTGCAGACTCTACTGAGATACTTCTTGACTTGGACCAACCCTTTGGATGGCATGTGCTCATTTCTTCAGCTTCTCCAAGGAGCTTAGTAGGATGAAACATTCCACTAGTTTTCACTAAATCTTTTTCTCTCGGTTATGATGGTAGACTGTCAATCCAGCAGGTCAGGGAGATCTGGGGAAGTGTGATGTCAAAGACAGCGACATCAGAAGAAGCTGCAAGACTTAAGAATGCCAGAAAATAAGGAAAACCAGAGTGCTCATGGAATGTCTTCCTTTTAACTCTCAAAGTTGGTGAGGAAAGGAGGCAGGAAAGCTTTTACAGTTAATAGCTATACTTCTGCAGAAGCAAAATAGAAGAGATTGGTCTGGCAAAACAACTCATTCCACTGGAGGGATGAAATCAGACAACTGCATAGTTGTGACTTGTGTCCATCCAGAACCAGAGTTGGGGACAGACCTGTCACACTGCTCTTCACCCAGCACAGTTCATCACAGATGGTCAGGCTCAATAAGAACCACCAGCATGAGGATAAGCCCGACTCCCACCTTTTCCACAGCTCCTCAGCAGATGCCAAAAGACCTGGCAATGGTATTTCTGACACACTTCTGACTCAAAATATATTCGCATGGGTGTGCTAATGCAACTGGGAAAAGGTGCATGTGCACTTGGCAGCTTTAAACACAACTTCATTCAACTACTGCAAAAACAGTTGAACCACAAATTTGAATATACAGGGTTTATCTTGTTTAAATGACCAGGAGATAAGTAAAGAAATTATGCCAACCAGAGCCTGGCCCAGACCATGTTTAAATGGCAGCAGGTTCTCTCCTTGACCAAGTCAGCTTGACACAAACCCCTAAGCTTCTGGCATAGCTGGAAGAGAAATGTGTGTCATTTGTTTGTCCTTGTTCAAGGGGAAAAAAAAAAAAAAGGAAAGGAATAAAATACTCAGACTATACGCTTCCCTATAAAAAGCACAAGAGAGACAGCTCAGGAGACGGCTGCAGAGCTGGCAGCACTAGACAGGATCTCCAGAACAAAAAAAAAAAAATCCAGGAACTCCCCAGTGTCACTTCTCCCCACAATTGATTTAAAATGAGCTTATCCCTCACGCTTGGTACATGAGGAAGAAGAAACTTCCTGGCTGTGAGGGGGGAAACACAGTTATTAATAGCAGCACAATGAGCAAGTATCAGAAGTTATGTTGCAGCCCTGAAAGATCTTGGCTGGATCTTGAAAATATCTGTTGCTATGGCAGTAATTGCTATACATGGTAACAGCGAACAGTGGTGTGAGACCAAGTTACTTTTTGATTTCATGCCCAAAACAAGTTCCTTTTGTTTTCTCTCACCAAAACCCAAGGCATTTATTAGCTTGTGTTCAATTCAAAACTGAGATTTTCACTTTCAGCAGTAGCAAGGAAAGCAGCAAAGGAAGGGCAAATTCAGAAAAATGTCAAAGCAGGCACTGCTCCCTCCGTCCTTCTTTTACAGCATAGCCAAAGGACTGGGGCAAAGAGCTAGACCACATTCAGCTTCTCTTTTGGTGTCCATCTCTAGACAGTCCTGCCTCCAGGACACAGTATTTGATACTGATTAAAGAAAAAAAAAAAAACACCACAAAAATCACAGAGGCACTTATTCTACTTTCAGCAGCTAGAAGCAAGGACTTTTCTGAGGCGGAGTGACCTGACACTCACTTGATACTCAACATGATGGCAGACCACAGACTTTTTCATTCTGTCCTCTGCTCCCCTTTCCTCTTCACAACCTCATGCCTTCCTGTGGCACTGCCAAGCTCTGGCAATAGTTTTACAGAAATACCTCTTATCCCCCACACTGATTCCTGAATTTCAGTGCTCAGGATTCCTTATGTTTGCATTTGCAAGATTGAAAGCCCAGACATATGAAGTTTGGAGGTGTTGTTCAGCCTGGAGAAGAGAAGACTCCAGGGAGACCTTATAAAAGCCTTCCAGTACCTAAAGGGGGCTACAGAAGACATGGGGAAGAATGGGACTCTTTATCAGGACATGTAGTGATAGGACAAGAGGGAACAGTTTTAAACTGAAAGAGGGGAGATTGAGATGGAATCTCAGAAATAAATGCTTTGCTGTGAGGGTGGTGAGAGCCTGGCCCAGGTTGCCTTTCCTTCATTGCAGAGGCCCAGGCACAGAGGTCAGACCCACCGGTCTGTGCTCACCAGGGTCCACTCTACAGCCCTTCCCAGCAGCACAGACATAGGGGAGGTACCCATCAGGTGGCTCTATTTCCCCAAGATCACACTCTCAAAAAAAAAAAAAAAAAAAAAGCCATTGCATTCGCCACCACCAATTTCTGCAATACCAAGGGCACTTAAGCAACAGGACACACACAGAAGTATCTCAGCAATTTCATATTTAAGATCCTACAGCACTCTTGAATAAATACTATCTGTTCCTTACAGTTTCTTATCAGTTCCTCTGTTTACTCTAAAGCTATTTCTACTATTACATGTGAAAAAACTTCTCAGACAGATCTTTTGTAGCTTTGCAGATTACAAAGCTCCTCCCCAGGAGCCAAGATGGCCCAAAAATGGTTTAGATTTTTCTGTGATGGCTTTATCTTCTGTGCCTCTCCCACCTTGATCTCTTCTGCTGCTTGTCTCCAAAACATTTCTGATACATTTGAAAATTAATCATAGTTGACAGATTGACTCTTCAAAAGTCTTACACTAGCCTGCCTTTTTTTTTTTTTTAATCTTGTATGGATACTGCTCCCCCTTTTTGACCAACATCCTTCTTGCTCCACCAAGTCTTTTTTTTTCCCTGCACATTTCCTTTTGTTGTTTTTCTTAAACAGGGAAAGAAAAAAAAAAAGTCTTTAATCTTTTCTTGGTGGAGGTATCCATTTCTTCTGAGCCACCAATGTCATCACCAAATAACTACCATACCACCTCTGGTCCTATCAGTTACTCTCAGCAGAGGGACAGCCATACAAGGCAGACAAACATCAGGGCTCTTACATGACCACAACAACAGACAGGCCCTTTTTAGCAGAGTGGGGAGTAAATGCCAGCTCTATGGCAGGGCACACATAAGTCTCATTAATTCTATTAATGCTGCAGGTCATAAAGAGCCTATCATAAGCACAGACTCAGAGTTATCATGACTGTTTCTGGGCACATACATACTGAGATTTCACAGGTAACGTTACATTCCCCGTTTCCAGATGGAAACATGTTACATGCCCAAAACACCTCCTAAGAGAGAAGCAGAGGGGTGAAAGCTCCTCTTTCCCAGGGGAAAACAGGGCCACAAAGGGCAGCCAAGACCCCAGGAGAGCAGCATCCTGTGGCAGTGTCTCCTTTCCAGGGAGCAGCCACAGCCTGGACATTCTCCCTTCTTTTCGGCACTGTTGAGTGCACAGAGCTGCAGCCAATGTCAAGGTCCCCACAGTTCCTGACAAGGTCCTGCCAGGGACACAAGGCAGGGCCCAACCGCTAACAAACTGCAAGACAGGCTTAGCCAGCAACAGGTTTTAATTTAAAAAAATAAAAACATTCACACATCATTTTTTGCCTGAAGCACAAGAAAAGCAAAGGTTTGCATCTCTCAGCTGTTCATTACTCTTCGTGACATCTTCTGTCACAGCTTAGCAGGTGTGAAGTTGAAAGAGATGAAGCCTGATACTCCCCTGCCCCTTGAGCAGGGGGGAAAGCTCTGCCTCAGCATGGCTACACCCTGCAAAGGGGCTGGCTGAACGCCCCCCCCACCAGCACCCAGTTTTTACTGCAGCCACAATGATTGCTCTTTGTGCATGAGACCACATACTGCCTGTCCCAGCTGCTGCACATCCATGAGGATCAGCAGAGCAGCCCAAGCTCTAGTACAGACACATCTCACCATTAAGCTGTTTATGCTCACGGATGTCGTTCCCTCATCCAGGGGAAACGGCCGCACCATTAGGAGGTTTCACAGCTATAGTCCTGTAGGCAAAGGAGTACAAGTTCCTGCCATAGCCAACAGTCCCAAAATGGTAATTTCAGGGGAACACTGCTAATTCATGTAAAGCCTCTTAAATCTTCTCTGCAGTCTACAGGAACTCTGGGTTTAATCCAGGTATAGCTGTGACATGGAAGGCAAGAAAGCAACGCCACAGGCAGCCCCATGAAAAATTTCTCTGTTCTCTGGCCATCTCCACAAATTCACCTGAAGAAATGGCTACTGCTGCAAGTAGTAGAGGTTTGAGCAAGGTAACAGGAATTAAGTGCATGCCCTTCTCTGTCTGAGCTGCTCCCGGGGCCAAGCTCTGCTGCAGGCAGGCACTGCCAGGACAGTGGTAACGGAGCTGCCAACACCCAGAGTACAAGATGTACATGGTATCAGGAGACACTCTCAAATAGGAAACTGTTCTCTTTCCCAGTGAGCCTCTGGTACAGGATGCAGCCTAAAAATCAATATGCCCCAAGCACAGCTCACCACCCAACCCATCCAGGTCTGGCAGCACAACCGCTGGGAGTCACCTGTTTTTTACAATTCAAGATGAACTTTGAGCTGTTTCACTGAACTATGTGGTCATCATCACACTGCCCTTTTCCACCTTCAAAAGGAAGGTGGACAGAAAAAGGTAGCCCAAGTATCCCTTTAGCCCCATGCTCAAGCACACGGAATTGTCAGAGTTAGAAGGGACCTCTAGAGATCCTCTAGTCCCACTCCCCTGCCAAAGCAGGGCTGCCCAGAGCACAGCACNNACTCCACGACCTCCCTGGGCAGCCTCTTCCAGGGCTCTGCCACCCTCACCTGAAAGAGGTTCCTCTTGGTATCTGAATGGAACTTCCCATGTTCCAGCTTGTGCCCATTGCCCCTTGTCCTATCGCTGGAAACAAATGAAAAGTGTCTGGCTCCATCCTCCTTCAACCCACCCTTTAGGTACTTGGTACATAGATAAGGTCTCCCCTCAGCTCCCTCTTCTTCAGGCTAAAGAGCCACAGCACTTTGAGCCTGTCCACATAAGGGAGGTGCTCCAATCCCCTAATCATTTTAGTTGCTCTATGCTGGACAAGAGTAGCTCCCTGTCTCTCTTGAACTGGGGAGCCCTCACACCAAACATGCTGAGTTACCAACAAGCTTCTCCCACACGCACAGACAGCCCTTGCAGCTCAACAGAAGCTTTCCTTATCCAAAGGGAGACAAAAGCAAGTGATTCCATCCCCCCAAGACCAAGTAAAGTTTAAGGACAGCCATCAGAGGCAGCGCTGGGCAGCAGATGAAGGACTCTGCCATTGCACCTGGAGAGACTGCCTCGCTGTCCCCTTGCTGGGGAAATGTTACAGGGAGCCAGAGAGGCTAAAATCACCACCATCTCTCCTTTCATCAGACTCATCCGACCCACCTTGTTTCAACAACAAGATCAACCTGAACAAGTGTCCCCCCGCAACGGGAGCTCTGCCTCACAGCAGCTCTCCGCCAGCCCCCCGTCTGGGTTTTGGCATTCAGGCCCAAAGTCCCAACAAGCCACCCCTACAGCATGGTGTCCAAAGCTGGCCCAACCATGGGAGAGGGAACTGGACGACAGTATCCAGTTCCCTCTCCATCTGGATACATCCAGTACACTGAAAGCAGAGCAGATCCAATGACTTGCTGCTACTGGAAGGAGGGGGTGCCCTCTGCATCTCCCCCTCTTTGCCCTGCAGTGCATCCCAGAGCTCATCCCACAAGGGCACTGGAGCTCCTCAAATCATCCCACACAGAGCCAATACAGCTTGCTAATTAAAAAAAGCAGACAGCTTACCCTTGCTTTAATGAACTCAAAATCCAGAGGCAGAAGAAACAAGGGTGGCAGGGCACATCTTGATGATACTCACTGTCTTTATTATCTTTTATGCTTAGTGCCAGACAAGACTTCTACTTTGGAAAAGCCTTCAGTCTCCAGAACCTCAAACCCATGTTTTAGACCAATTTAAAATTACAGCTTTAGCTGTATTTAGCTATAATTTAGCGAATTTAGGCCTAGTTGTCAGACCACCATCTACTCACCAGGCATTTCCTCAGCAGCTTCTAAACCCACAGTACAAAAAAAGACCACGACAATTGTTTTTCACCCTGATTTTCGGTGATTTTAAAGCTAATTTCACTGAAACCAAAGTAGCTTATTTTGGGGGCAAGCTTTCTAAGGAGCTTCCAAGCCAAAACTGCAACTCTTCTACCATTTGTGCTCTAATGCACCCCTGCAGGTGACCAGGGGCAGCACCAACCCAAGCACAAAGCTGCTCTCCAAGACTGAGCACTGCTTGCTTCACACTCATTTTACTGCCTAAATGCACGTCAGCCATATCCCAGTCAGACTATGCATTATATTACGGTGGTATAAACTGCTAAGAAAATGTACCTCCTTATTACAACATGCTCAGCATTTGTCCTTAGGCATGTATTAAATGCTTGTCACACTGGAGCACTCCAGGCTCTGCACCTCACTCACAGCCCTTCCGCCATCTCTTTTTGCTTCACTTGATGTTGATGTACCACCAAGAATTCACAGAACACTTCAGAGCTTCTCCTCTCATCATAGCTTATAGCAATGTTTGTAAGGCCTAATAAAAAAAATACCCCAAGCCTAATTACTGTAGCCAGGGAGAGAAGCAGCACTAGACAGCGTGGCTGAGAGCTGCAAATATCCAGCTGTATATCCAGGACTATCAAAAAACTACAATATACATGAGGAAGAAACAGTCACCAGAACCAGGAGACCACTAAATACACCACTTACAGTTTTACAAGAAACTGAACGTGTTGAAAATAACAGACAGATCTTAAGTTTTGTTTAAATACATACAAGGGAGACTCAGAGCCTGGATTGCAGTGCATGAGCACCCGCAGCTTCCCCCACCTCAGGAAATACCCTGCACTTGCTCTTTCCCACGCAGCCCCAAGAGCACAGAGGGGACAAGCCCCGAGTGGAACGGGCTGAGTGGGGGGGGTCGCAGGACCGCACAAGCAGATTAGCAGAGGGATAGGGACTGGGCACAGGAGTGGCTGGAGGAGATCAGGGTCCTGGCAATGAAACCCAGCTAGCCACCCCAAGAGCCCAGCACACAGTGCAGCCAAGGTCCATCGCCTGGTCTGGCCACGGCCTCTGGAGGAGCATCTTTCCAAGCAGCATCACACAGCACCACTCGCCCATTGCATCCCCTGGGTCTGCATTTAATTATCCAGCTACAGAGTCTGTTACAGTAACTTCTTCTCCGACTTCGTTTTGTTACTGGAAATATTTTAACACCAGTTCACCCCTCTCCTAAACTGAGCCCTGGCTGCTGCTACCCATGAAAACCCACAGACAAGACATTGCACTGCCTCAGAATCAAAAAACCCAAGACAGCTGAACTCCATGTAGTTAGAGGGGGTTTGCTGAGCTTGGCCCCAGCTCGTCAGGCAACACTGGCAAGGGCTTTTCTTGGTGTCACTGCTGATGGAGACAGTAACCCTCTTTGTCATATCCTTCTGGGAAAAAAATAAGCACAAGTGAAACCAAACAGAAAAACCAGATCTACAGAACAAAGAAGTTATCCCTGCTACACTGCACCTGGCCCTGGGCCACCAGTTCACGATGTCCAAGACAACACAAAATCCCACTACACTGAGTCTTTTCTGCCTCTAACAGCTTTCCAGCCAGAAAGCAGCAGCCTTGTTTGCCTGGGTAGGAAACAGCCCCATCTGTCAAAGCAAAGTGCCTTATGGCAGTGTCCCACATCTGCCAAGTTACACACACGAGTGAGCCCAGCACAAGTTTGGTGCGTCCTCTTCCCCCCACCCCCACCTGTAACCTGGCTCGTTTGTTTTTCGTAGATCATAAACCCTGTGGCTAAGAAAGAGTTCAGTTTAGAGGGGCCCAGGACTGCTCAGCTCCAGGCTGAAACAGCAACACACAGCAAACCCAGGGAGCTCGGGGCACTCACTGTCATCTCCATTTCATCCCGCATCAGAACACTCTCCATCAAGGAAGGCAAAGCGCAGTGACGGCTTGGCTTGGAGAGCTGGGCACAAGCAGAAAGTGAGAGGACTAAGAAAATACATCCTCTGTGTAGAGCCAGCCTTCTATTTGCCTCCGGTGCCTGATGTCTTGGCCCAAAAAAATAATTTTATTCAGACCTCCCCATTTTTAGAAGTTCCCCAGTGCTCTGCAGCATAAAACCCTCAGTGGAGCTTCATACAAAACTTTTGGACACAAGTCCAAAAAGACAAAAGAGCCTGAAAAAAATAAAAAAACCCAGCATCTCCAGTGCTTTGGTCTCCAACTTGTTTTGGGGTTTTTTTTGTTGTTTTGGGTGTGGTTTTTTTTTTTTTTTTTTTTTTTTTTTACACAGGGGAAATTTTCTAGAGTTGGTATTGTCCAACCAGAATCCTTCTCTTTGCCTGAAGCACATGACCACAGGAGGCCAGACACAGCCCGACTGCTCAAGCTGCTATACCAGCTGTACCAATGCTCCCCCCGGGCATCATGCAGTCCTTTCCACCTCTCATACTTGACTGCAAACAAGCAATCTGGATCTTCACCATCCTCATTATAAGCTTTCCAAACCTCTTCTGGCTCTGTGCAGCGCATAACTGAGAAATGGCAACAGACAAAACACAAAGAAAAAAGCTTTGTGAGAGTAGCTGGAGGATAGCTGACACCAGCAACACAGGAACTTGCTGGTCAATATTCAGCTGGAAACATAAACCACTCTTATTCCTTATATCAGTAACCTCAAACACTTGGGAACAGTAACTAGGATGAGAGAATATATCCCTAATAATGGTACTTTTTCCTCTCCCATGAGACAGAACCCAAGCACACAAATTTTCTCTTGACCTAAAGTGTCTCATTCCAGATGCACAAGCCAGAAGGACCTCACATCTGCCGCAGGAAGTTAACATCTTCCTGCCACTTCAAAAACTAACTGCTTTAAGAAATCACCCGAAGCCAAAGACTGCTTTTCCCCATTAAAAGTACAAATACGATCAGCTAGTTTGCTTCAGTGGGCACTTATGACTGAGCTACCCAGAACCACAAGAAATTGCTTGATCGTTAAAGCCATCTTTCCTACAAGCGCCGTTCTGCACATCTCGACAAGGGCAGGAAATAACATCAGAAGTTTAAGGTACAACAGCAGAGCTCACAAACCCTCTACGAATCCACCTAAAACCAAATCCCAGTGTCTGCTCCAGAACTTATTTTTATTCCAAACAAGAGGCACTTCAGTAACTATTCAAATCTGCCCAGAAGGCTTTTTAAAGAAACACCAGTGCGTACCTGTCACAACAAGGCACAAATAATTGCGCTCCACCTGGGAAGGATTGATGGAGCCTAAAAGGAGCATTTAAAATTCTGACGTGTTTATTTGCTGAAAGCTTGCAAGTATCTCCTCCTAATTGCATCATCCATGGAGACAGCCATCTGGGTAGTTCGACAGGAAGAGAGGACCACAGGGAAGGAGGAAACACTGCTGCTTTCCTTTGAACTCCTGATTAGTTTCCATCAGACAACTCTGATGTGTCTGAAGGTGTTTCACAAGGACCAGGCTTTATCTGCATAGAGGCAAACACAATAACTGAAGGCATGACTCCACCTGAGGAGTTAGCTCCAGGCCACACTGGGCCTGCTGATAGGAACAGCTTAAAAAGGACACAGCAGTGACAGTGGACAAGATGACTTCTGTGTCCTCCACAGCTTATCATCCCTCTTCTGCTTCTGCCAGCAAAATTGCTAGAGCAAAACCACACTCTTGGTTACACTTAAAGCCAGTTGGACTTTCACCCCTAAACCATTTAATCAGGGGAAAACTTCCCCAGCAAGCTCATGATAGCTCCAGCAGCAAGTTCAGAGGAACAGAGATGACATCAGGAGTGCGTGGCAGGAGCCAGGCTTCCGATAACCTCTCCCACCTGCACTTATCTCCATAGAAGAACAGAGACCTTCACTACCCCAGCTCATTTACTGTGAAGTGAGTTACCACAATGCTCATTGAGGAATCGACTCATCCAGCAGATGGGAGAGGGACAACCTGGCGGAAGCAGAAGCTTGTCCTGCAGTCAGAGCCACCTACAGAGAGGATGTTTGTACACGGCCTTATGTAAGCCAATTACGAAGAGAGCAAACTAAAACAGGGCACACAGACACAGTTCAGAGGGTGTGGGGGGCTCTCTGCTGAATAACATCAGGAGGTTCAGATGCCCTGCCAAAAAGAGAAGACCCCTTTGCTGCAAAGCCACAGCTGGGTTCAGACACAAGGAGTCCATCAGCAGCTCCAGGGGAGGCTGATGAAGTGTAAAAGTTTTCACTTGTTCCTAAATTAAAAATCCTGAAAAAACACAGAAACCAGTATTCAAGCAAAGACAAATTGAAGCCCGAATTAATTATATGCAACAAACGCATAATCAAGATACTGAGATTCAATAACAAAGTTAAGAGTCTTCACCATAATCAGAACATAAACCATGTGACCCCTTTATATTTTGAATTAATTAAATTAAAAGTTGCCAGCCAAACCAGCAGGTTTCCCACTGAACAATTACACTCAGTACCATTCCCAGCCATCCTACCCACTCAGCCAACAGGACTTCAACAACCCCTAGTGCTTCTGGCATAGGCGAGGTGCCCCTCTGCTCACATCCCGAGACTTTAGTTCAAACAGCCAAAACCACACTGCTAAAACAGCAAGTCTGAACTAAAAAGCTTTCTCCTCCATAGGTAAAACAGCAATCAAGAAGTATTCTTACTAATGCATTTACCTATGAAGAAATATAGATATGACACATCCTTTCATGACCTCAAAGAAAGGGTTCAGGAATATGAATATTTATTAAACTGCACTGCCAGGGAAAAAAAAATAATAAAAAAATCACAATACTTTCATGAGCCAAAACCCCAGAATTATACTGCAGTTTATGTTTTGTTATCTTTAATTACAGAATCATTTCCATTAAAGCTGATTTAGATCTTACAGTCCTTCCCACAGTCCCTCAATAACACTAATCCTCCATGGCTGCATAGGAGGGGAAAAAAAACAAAAACAAAAAACCACGTTCCCTGGTTTACAAAACTCTACCTGGTTGCCAGCAGTTAGTTCCTATGAAGCCAAAACCTAAAAGAATGGCAGGATTGATTAGAATAGTGCCAGGGAGCTCAGGAATAAATACAGTGAAATCTGCAAGATTTTCTTACTCGTTATGCCATTCACTATAAGAGTCTGTCTCTTCTCCATTCATGTTTGCACTGTAGCACATCACATTTTCTTAGCAATCAAGTAAATCATTTGAATGGGATGCATTTGCCTTTTTTGCCCCTAAAGCAGGGCAGCATTCAGTGAATCAGATTCTACGTGTGTTGTTAGCACAAACAGGCAAGTCTCTCTGAGGTTTTCAGCTGCAGACCCAGTAACAGTGGATCTGAAAGCAGCCTTTTGCATGACAGGATGAGCATAGAATTCTCCTGGTTACAACGTGCACCGGGCCAGTTCAGTTTGATCCCCCTGTAGCTTACGTGCTCCCAGCCAAGGCCAAGACATCTGTTTCAGCTAAGCAAACCTGTTGTGAATACACAAGGCATGCGAGCCATCTGACCAAAAACCTGGGTTCAGAATCTGCATTCCTGTAATCCACTGTGATCTCAGCATCACTCCAAACAGCTGCCTCATCAACGTTGCAAACACTGAGCTCAAAAAAGCACCAAAGAGACAGTGGCGACACGATGGAAAAATTATGCTGAAATCCAGTGCAAGAAGCACTCCTCTGCACCAGCTAGAGGAACGATAGCCCCAAATCTGCGTGGCTTTCTCAGGTTCTCCAGTTGATCCCCTGAAGCGAGCAACCCGCAGCCTCCATCCCCCAGCACCCCTGGATGTCACAAGCAGGGGGGCAGAAGCAGCCACTATGAGTAGCTGCTGGTGGCAGACCCAGAGCGTGCTGTGGGGATGGTCATTCTGCTCTGGATGAATTCTGGCATTCTACATCCACTCCCAGGGGATCCCTTACCAAGACACTCCTTCTTATGGACTAACTCAAATCATGTTCTGCTGAAGAAGATGCAGAAGAAACAGAAAAAAAACCCCAAAATCAACCAACCACACAACTTCAAATGCAAAAAATAATTCCAAATACCTTGCACCATCACAGAGGTACTGGGAAAAACGCCAGCACAGCCCTCCCTCCTCTCCCCCAGACAAAGAGCATGCGAGAAGCCAGCTGAAATCTGGTGCCCCTCGGGAGCGCCGTGCTCGCAGGAATGTTAAATCGCTCCGAGCTTTTCATCCAGGATGAAAAAAAAAAACGCTGGCAAAACAGCACAACAGCAACTGGCATCAGCCACAGGGAGGACAGTGCTTCGGCCAGGCCCTGCACCTTCCTCCCCGCAGAGCCAAACTTGATTCAACCACCTCTGGCTGACAAGCTGAGCTACGGAGCAACCGCTTCAGGAATTCTCCCTGAACAGGGTTATTTACTCAGAGGAGCTATAAAATCCCCCCGCGTTTGTCGGAAGCGGGAAGCAGCCCGGGAAACCCGCCCGGCTGCTCGGCCCTCCGCTTCCACCGCCAACAGGTGATCCCGGCTCCGCGACCGAGGACTCGCTGTCATTTGTAATTCTGCTCGGATTCCCCTGCGCCAAGACCGCCCGAAACCAGGACAAGACCAGCGGGCGCTTCTACTCACGGCTCCTTTCCAGAGGTGCGGGGGCGCCCGGCCGAGCCCGGCCGCAGCCTCCGGGGAGGGCGATACTGACGGACCCCCGGGGCCCAGGCAGGACGCGGAGCTCTGGGTGGCACCGGAGCCGGGGCTTGCGGGGAGCGCGTCTGGTGCGGCCCAGCAGGTGCGGGGGGGGATCAAGCCGCCTCGCCCCGCGGGGGGGGGGGGGCTGCACGGGCGGGAGGTGGCACAAAGAGCAGCCCCTCGCACCGCTCGGCTCCCGGGCCCCGCCCGGCCCCGCCGCGGGGTCCGTCCCGGCGCCGGCCACCCCTCACCTGCCCGCCGGGGCCCGTGCCTCGCCCGGCCCCGTCCGTGCCCCCCGGCCCCGGCGCCTCCCGCCCGCCTCAACAGGTGCGCGGCAACCACACTCACCGCTCCGCCATGGCCCGCCCGGCCGCTCTGCCCGCGAGCGGGGCAGGATGTGAAACCCGAGCTCGACCCCGCCCAGGGGCGGTGCCGCCGGGACCCCCGGCCGCTCCCCGGGTCCCTCTGCTGGGGGGCGCTGGGACGGGACGGGACGGGGCGGGGCGGGGCGGAGCGGAGCGGAGCGGAGCGGACAGGCCGAGGGCAGCTCCTACCGATGGCTGCATCCGCGGCGGGCCTCCTCCCGAATCCCGGCCCCAGGAGGGGAGAAGCGGAGCCGGGACCTCCCCGGGTGTTGGAGGAGCCGAAGCGCTGTTTGGGCCGCAGGTTCAACGGCGGCGGCCGCCCCCCGTTAACGGGTTGGTGCGGAGAATGCCGGCAGGATCCGCGGCGGCCCTCACGGGCGGCGCGGGGCTCTCGGGAGAGCAGGCGGGTCTCTGCCTGCCCCGGCTCCGGGGACACCGGAGCCCCCAGGGACTGCGCTCGGTGTCGGTCCCAGATGTGCCCGCTCCTGAGTTACAGCTGCCCCGGTAAATGGTCAGTCCCCGTGGCGGGTGTCCCCGACGCTGCCGGTCGCCGCCCCCGGTGTTGGCGGGGGTCCCCAAACGGGCGGCCGCCCCCCGGGCTCCAGAGGCCCCGCTCCGCCCTCTCTGGCTCCTCCCGGAGCGGGGCCGGGTGGGATTTGAGCTTCCCCGCGGCCTCGGCCCAGGGAGATGCCTCCGCCTGCGCCGGAGCCGGGCTGTCCCGGGGTGACGGGGTGAGGCTGCCACGCTTCTCCCGGACGTGCCCTGGTTTTTGCCCCGGTCATCTTCCCCGGGCAGATTTTGGGGTCTTTCTGTGTTCATCCGTGTCCATCGGCGTACAAGCAGCGGTTCAGAGGCCTCAGTGAAAGGCAGAGCCCTGCTCATGGACCGGCGTGAGCAGCCTGAATGACGAAGGTCAGCCCTGCCAGATGAGCTTCAACAGCCACCAGCTTGGAGAATGTCACTTGGCACGGTGGCACACCAGAGCTGCTGTTATCTCAGCGAGTGCTGCCATGTGGCACTGCTCCCAGCAAATGTTGTGCAGGGTCCTGTTATTCCAAAATAGAAACAACCCCATGTGGAGGAAAATCCTGGGGGATGAGCTGCCCCAGATGGCTCAGACCCTCCTAACTGGGGGTGCAAGACTCAGCCGGTACTTGGTGAATTTTGCCAATAAGAGTGATTTTTGGCCTGTATCACACCATGCAGCAAATTTCTGCTACAGTCAGAAATGAGTCTGTTCAGGTTGTTAATCACCCCAGGCGATGGCACAGAGCGATGCTGCGCTCGCTGTGCTCTCCTGCAGACAGCGTTTTGGCACTACTGAAGAACTTGAGAGTAACTTAATCTAAAGACATTCACATGAAAGTCCCACTGCACTTTTAAATAACAAATAGAGAGACAGTGAGATCATGGCCACTCTGCTTGCTGGCTGGACGTGCAGCTGTGCTGTGCTTACCAGGGGGTCCATGCAGCAGGGGCTGAAGGAGAGCAGAGCCCCCACTGAGGCTGAGAAGCTGCTGGAGATGCCTGTGGTGCTGCAGGGCAGGGGAGGCTGAGTTCTGCGGGACTGCAGAGCTTGGGGACTGAGGCATAAGGCAGCAAGGAAGGAAAGGAAGAGTTAAACCAGGTCATTGGAAACAAAAGTTTGTTGTGTACTTCTAACATGGTTAAATCGGCAGCTGTCCTTGTGGAGATGTAGATAATGTTTGTCTTTTGCCAATAAAGGCTATACTTGTCCTCTGAGGGAAACAGCAGTACTGGGAAAATGCTTATAGCAGCCTGGCAGTCTCTGTTCAAGGGCTCTTGTAGATACAGGCTTGGTGTATAAAATCTTTAACAGCCTGATTGACACTGCTGTGCTGGCAAGAGTCTTTGGACAGACCAAAAAATAGAAACTGCAGACATGGAAGGTTGCAAGAGCCTCAGTTTCAGACCCCCCCCCCCCCAAAATGAGTGACTCAATGGGGTACACAGAAAGTTGGCTGCAGGAGGGATTTTTTTTTTTTCTGCAATTTTCTCATTTTGCCTATTTCAGGGTCTGATGATGATGTGTAGGCTGTTTTCAATCTACACCTCTGTGAGACTTACTGGGGAACCTGTAACCACTGCTTAAGCTGCCGTGGCTAAAACTCTTGGCATGTGATCCTGCGCATGGGGCACTGAGAGATCCCTTGTTCCTTGAGGCCAAAGTGGGCGAGCTGGAGGCAGTGAAGGATGCAGAGGACACACTGAGATGACATCTCGTACTTATGGGCTAGGAGCCCTGTACTGTCTTGCATAAAGTCATGCAGCAGAAGGGCATCAAACTGAAAAGCAAGGAAACCACCATGAAGGCAAAGCCTCCCCACCAGAAGACAGTCACATACCCACTAGCACCAAGGACACTCTTGGGAGAAGAAATCCCTACTGCTGGAAGAGGAAAGCTGGGTGAAAGGGGTTTGTTATTACCAGGCACAATGGATGGTTGTGAGGCTGTGACTTGCACACAGATGTAAAGCTGCCACATCAGGGTCCACCTCTTCATGAGAGCCAAGGAGTGTTCGTGGACATGAGCTGTGTCAACACTAGTGACTCAGGGAGGTGGGGAGAAATCCCAGAGGGGAAAAATTAAGCAGCTAAGGGAAAAGCTTATTTTATGGGATCTCTGCAGCAACTTTTTCAGAGGTTTTCACAGCTCAGGCAGCCATGGACGGAGAAAAACTTCTACTAGTGGTAGCTGATACAGTAACACAAGGTGGTCCTCCCCACAAGAAGAATCAGACTTCGTTAATTGCGAGGCTGTGAACACTAGATCACTGTAAGATAAATTAAGAGATGTATGATCAATATTTCCAGGCCAAAGTATCCCCTTGCTGCCTGTTCTTGGCTGAAGAATATTTCCTACAACTGTCACTGAAGAACTGCAAAAGGAGCCAAATCCCTGAGATCATGCTCATATCATTTCTTCAGATGCTGCTCCCAGGTGGAAGAAACTGTATCTGGAGTGTGGAGAATGAGAAAGCTGGAGATGCGCTGCTAAGCGAGAGTTTGGCAGGTGTTCACTGAATTTTTAGAGTTGGAAGGGACTGTAGAGATCATCCAGTCCAACTCCCCCATCGAAGCAGGATTGCCCAGAGCTAGAGCATGTTACTCAGGAGCATCCAGGCAGATCTTGAAAATCTCCAGAGAAGGGGACTCCACGACCTCCCTGGGCAGCCTGTTCCAGGGCTCCGTCACCCTCACTGTGAAGCAGTTTTTTCTCATATTTGAGTGGAACCTCCCGTGTTCCAACTTATGCCTGTTGCCCCTCATCCTCTCACTGGCAACCACTGAAAAGAATTTGGCTCCCTCCTCCTTCAACCCACCCTTTAGATACTT